>APFE030017768.1:110436-139450 GCA_000404065.3 Pinus taeda
AAGGTGGCAAACAAGTAAAGAAATGCAAAGTCCAAGGTTTCATAATGCACTTTAAAGCATTAATAATGAAAGAAGATGACGATATAAAAAAATTATTTCTTCAAGTGGACGAGATAGTAAACATCATGAGAGGGATTGATGAAACTATGGATTATTCCTTTATAGTTCAAAAGGTGCTGAGATATCTGACAACTAGATTTAATGCAAAAGTATCAACCATTTAGGAGTTGCATGATATCAACACATTGACGTTGGATCGACTGCATGGAATAATGATAACCTATGTAATGCAAACTTCAAAAGGAAAATATACTTAAAGGGAGGCTTCCTTCAAGATAACAAAACGAGAAAAGAACACCTAGAATATTTGAGCTATGAATCTGATGTAGACGAGGCAAAGTTCTTTAGAAAATTAAAAAGTTGATCTGGGAAGTACAATGGTAAGTTACCTTTCAAAAGTTTTAAATGTGGAAAAGTAGGTGATTATACATCTAAATGTCCATACAAGGAAGAAATTAGTCACTACGACCATAAATAGCGAAAGAAATATGTGAAAGGAAAAGAAGAAAAATAAGTTCAAGAAGAGGAGATTCTATAAACAAGAAGTGATATGACGAGTTTGGACAATGGAAGAGGTAACATTCAGAGTGATACAAGACTTGCCAGAAATTTCCAAGCCAAACAATACATCGTGTAAATCACGTCAAATTGGTAATAAAATCCGAGTTCGCTTCAAAACCAAAGAAAATTCATCCACTAGGCCACCACAACTAGTTCACACAATTTTGTGTGGGCCCACAAGGACTAAAATTCAAAGCAATGAGCTATATTTGACTATGATCGGTGATGATTATTCTAGACTTACATGGGTTTCATTTTTAAAGGAGAATTATGAAGCAATTGAAAAGTTTAAGATCTTCAATGCTATGGTCAAGAACCAAATGGATTTCAAATTAAAGTGTGTGAGGTCAAATAGAGGTGGGGTGTTCACTTCAAATGACTTTAATCACTTTTGTCAAGAACATGGCATAAGAAGACAATTTACTATCACTAACACCCTTTAGTAGAATGGTGTAGTTGAAGTAAAAATAGATCATAGTAGCAACTGGAAAGAGTAGTGATAGATGAAATAAATGTTCCAAACACTTTTTGGGCTAAAACTATTCATACAAAAATTCAGTTTTTAAATAAAACTAACTTTAGGCCAAATAGTGACAAGACCCCATATGAGTTATGGTATGAAAAACAAACCACAAGAAATCAATTCACAGTCTTTGGGTGCAAGTGTTATTTAAAGAAAATGATGATAATGTTGGAAAATAAATGCAAGGGCTAATGAAGGAATATTTTTGGTATCTTCTAATAAGAGCAAGGGATACATATGTTACAATAAAAGGATGTGAAAAACTGACTGCAATGATGTATAGGTAGATGAGGAATTATCTCTCAAAAGAAATAAACCAAGATTTATTAGTCCACCTAACAAGATGAACAATGAAGATGAAGAAAAATAGCTTGAAGAATCAAGAGAAGAGGAAGAAGCATAGGCATAATTCTCTCACCCAAAAATTCCTTCAAGATATTTACAAAAGAATCATCCCACATATCAAAATGAGGGTGATGTGATAAGGAAGTGGGGGTCCATAATCGAATAAGATTAATGAGTTCCCCTTGCCAAACACATATTGTTATGTCATCCACGATTGAACCAAAATATTTTCTTTAGTTCAATCAAGATGAGAATTGGATAAAGCTATGAATGAGGAACTTGATCATATTGAGAAAAAATGAGTATTGGATAAAGCTATGAATGAGGAACTTGATCATATTGAGAAAAAATGTGTATTGGATAAAGCTATGAATGAGGAACTTGATCATATTGAGAAAAGATGGACCTAGGAATTGTTCCAAGGCCATTAAATACAAATGTTATAAAAACAAAATGTATCATTAGAAGAAAATTAAATGAGAGTGGATAGGTGGTAATAAATAAGGCCAAATTAGTATGAAAAGGCTATGCTTAGATTGAAGGAATTGATTTTGATGAGAATTTCGCTCCTTTAGTAAGATAAGATGAAATTCAAATGTTTTTAGCCTTTCCATGTCACATTTTTTGAAAGTATATCAAATAGATGTAAAATATAAATTTTTGAAAGGTGAGATTATAGAAGAGTTTTACATAGAACGACCTAAAGGATTTCAACTATCTAAAAATCTTGATAAATTATGTAAATTAAAGAAGGCATTTTATGGATTTAAACAAGCGTCAAGGGCATAATATTCCAGATTACACTAGCATATACAACAAGAAGGATTCGAAAGTGGTACATTTAACAATAAACTTTATATTAAAACTTAAAATGAAAATAGTCTAATTATTGTTGTTTATGTTTATGACATCATTTTTGGTAGCAATGTAGATTCACTTAGTAAAAAATTGCAGCAGATATGAAACTGAGTTTGAGATGTCCATGGTTGGGGACCTCTCATTTTTTCTTGGATTTCATATTACTTAATCAAATAAAGGTATATTCATTTCCTAAATAAAGTATCTCAAATAAATTTTGAAGAAGTTTGGGATGGAAGAATGTTCTCTATTCAGTACTCCTATGGTCACTAGATGTAAGCTTAGAAAAGATGATGAGTCACCAGAGGTAGATAAAAAATTGTATAGATCAATAATTAGAAGTATTTTGTACCTAACATCCTCACAACTAGATATTATGAAAAATTGTTGTTGTAGTTACAATGTATCCATCAACCCCCAAACAAAGTCATATGTTAGCTTCGAAAAAGATTATAAGATATTTAAAAGCCACAATGGACTATGGTCTATGGTATCCAAAGGGACAATATTTTTCACTAACTACATACACAAATGTTGATTGGGTTGGAAATGTAGATGATAGGAAAAGCAAAAGTGGTGGTGCTTTGTTTCTAGGGAATTTCTTACTAGATGGGTTGAGAAAAAAGAAATCATCTATCTCCCTTTTTATTGCTAAAGCTAAATATCTAACAACTACAAATTGTTGCAGTTAAATTTTGTGGATGAAACAAAATTTATAGGATTTAAAGGTTACTTATGATAAAATCATTCCAATAAGTTATGAAAACACAAGTGCAATCAACATATCCAAGAATTGCGTCTTTCATTCAAAACCCAAGCATATCCTCATAAAGTATTGTTTCCATGGAGAACATGTGACTGATCAAATCGTGAAGCTAGAATATATCTCAACCAAGGAACAAGTTTTTGATATCTTCACCAAACCTCTTGCCCAGGAACCTTTTGAGTATTTGAGGAAAAAGTTGGGAATGGTATCTCACTCTTCTCTTCATTAGATTTCTTCACAAGCAAAAAAGGGGGGGAATTAATTCAAATATGTACGAGGATGGTTGTAGTGACTCAAGAAGAAAGCAAATTCAGCGGAGTCTTTTAGATTAGTAGGAATAGTAAATGGTTAGCAGAAAAATAGCATAATGTCATGATGTTATTACATCTATACCAAATGGTTTTAGGGGCAGAATATTGAGCAACCTGTTATATCTTTCCAAGGGGAGAATCATCAGAAAGAGAATACCTAAACCCTTATTGATTGATGTAAAAGGGTGAGAGTAAGAAAAAATTGGTGATGAGATGAAATATGAATAGAGGTATTGCAAATGGAGAGTGATCAACTACTAGATCTTCAGAAGAAAAGGGGGAGAGTGAGAAGACAATAACAATCTCTTCAACTCAATAAAGGGAATATTTCCAAGTAGTGGTGTTTCCATCAGTGACCAGGAGAATTTGGTGATGTTGTCATTAAAACAAAAGGGGGATATTGTTCAGCATATTAATAGTTGTTTTCATTAATGTCAAGTTTGGTCATTGTTGGAAACACGTGATGTTAGGTTTATAGGGAGCTTATTGCGATTTCATGCATATTCTTATCATGTAACTTGGTTGTGTCAATTATCTTTTAAGGAATTTTTTTTGTATAGGTTCCTTTTTTAAATGTACATGTCAAGTACTTAGTTGAATAGTCCTCTGAGAGACCTTTATAATGGTATATGGAACTTGATATAACTCCTAAGGGATAAGGAGTTATCACACTTTAAAATTTTAGCAAGGTTCCAGCATGAGCCCCTCCTCACTAGATTGACACCAAAATATATAAAAAATATTAGGAGGAAGTTGTGATAGGTGATAAGAGATAGAGCAGTAAGCTTCTAGCCCAAGCCCCTAATCACAACAAACTAGGCTAAATTTCTTAGGTTCCTGTTGGATTGTTAGGTCTTTTTAAAGCATAAGCATCAATGAGGTAGGAAGCAACAAGTGGTAGGTGACAGGTCAGAAAAGCTCCTAGTCATAGCCCTTTGTTATGAGGTGCTCATCCTTAGCACCAAGGTGCTTATCATCCCACTGGACGAAAATAAATTGCAATTAACATTGCAGTGAGAAATGAGAAGTGGTTGACACACATGGAAGGACAAGTGGTGTCTCCACATAAATTCCAGGTGGTGAAACAAGTGGTAGATCTGATGACATAGCAACATGTATTGCAGCACATGGTATGTGAATTTGGTGTTTTTGGATAGCCGAATGACTAGTTGGAAAGTAACACATGGAAATACAATAGAAGGTAAGTTTCGACAAAGAACAAATGGCATGATCTAATTGGTTGATGTGGATTGACATATGGATGACTATTACATAGAAAATGATTTGGTAGAACCTCAGGATCTACACTAAGGATTAGTTTTGCAAAGATTTTCAATACTAATGATTTTAATGGTTTTTCATAGACTTATGAAGGTGGGGCCATCAACCATTTCCCATCGCCCAATGATCATGGGAACAAGCATTATGAACAAAGATATGCAACGAAGTAGTGAGAAATAAGCATTATACGAAAAACTTTGAAGTGCAACGCCATCAAATGATGGTCATTGCCATCAACAATCACTCACCAGCCAAGAAACAGAACACGTCGACCAATGGTGAGAAATAGTTAAAGCTTGAGGTCTTGCTTAAGGTCATCAAGTGGTATGGCTATATACATAGTGATGACATGTATGTCATGTGGGATGCACTTGTGACATGGAAATGACATGTCAATATTTTTTGTTGCCTACTGAATTACCTGGTGATTTGTTTAATTAAGGATTAGATTAACCTAACTGGGGATTAAATTTAATCCCCAGTCTCATGGTCCTAGATGGTTTTTGAGGTTAGTTAAATGAGTTCACCTAGGTACCAAGATGGAAAAGTCAATGAAAGTTGACAGGAAAATCCTCAACAACATGGTAAAGGAGTTTACAATAAGAAGAAGTTCAGGTATCTATGGTTTCAAAGATATATGGGGTTTCAAGAAATCCAGGGGTAAGAAATATCAACATATTTGTTTTGGCACAGATATGGATCTAGAAAACACCACAACAAAGTTCCAAGAGGTCATGGTTTCATATGCTACACCATATTTATGTATGGTGATCTAAGAGTATAGAAGTTTCTTTATAGACCTAGATCCAAGATATGATATCAAGGTGTTTTAACATGTAGTCACCATTCCTAGTTCTAAGGGGTAAATAATGAATTTTGATACTAAAGATTGTAATGTGGGTTGAAAGAATCTGGGTGTACTATAATTTTCATTTCTCACAAGGTCCTAGATTTGGATTTTTTGGAATATGATTATATTTGGATTTTTTGGAATATGATTATATCATATGGTTTTTTATTTAATCCATAAAGAACCAAGGAATCAAGTTATATCCAAGTCATATGGACCATATTTCTAGCAAGTAAAAATAAAATCTAATAAAAATGGTTTGTTTGCTTATCGGCCCTACCATATTCGATTGATCCTATAGAATATAAAGAAGAGAAATAAATTAGTGTTTATAGTGAGTGAGAAATTGTTGATCATCTATGAAGTTTATGAAAAGGATTATCTATGATATTCTATGATACAAAGGAATAAAGGCATGAAATGAAGTTTGATGGAGATGAAAATTGTGAAAATATTGTCAAGAGAATGTATTGAAAGTTGACTAGAGGACTTGGAACAAGAATTGAATCGTAGAATAGGGTAACTATACAAATAAAACTTATATAAAGAACAACTGTGGATTTGAGATTGAAAATTTTATGAAAGAAGGATCTACTAGGTAAAATAGGTTGGAGCTTGTAAAACATCAAGGAGTTGATGATTCCTTCAGGCTAGAGCCTATGAAGGAGATGGTACTTGTTTTCGGTTAGAGCCTGTAAATATTAGGGATTTAACACTTCCTTCAAGTAGGTTCTTGTAAATTTAGGGGATAGGTGTTTCCTTCTAGTTGGATCTAAAATATTTAATGTAACAACGTTATTTAGATCTAAGTTTTGTTGTTTTCTCCCTTTATGGGTTTCCACATACATCATATGCCTCTATGAATTTCTTTGTGTTGCTTATATGATTGATTTTTTAATAAATTGAAATATTGGTTATTGTTTACAATTGTTAAAATTGGCTATAATACTAATCCCCCCCCACCCCCGCCCCATTTTAGTATTATCTTGGTTTCCAAAAAAATGACTCTATGAGAAATTTACAAATACAACATACATTGGATTTAATTTGGCTAATCATTCCCTTTATCATTCCTTTGATCTACTTGCCTAATTTGGTGCTCATATGATGCACCCTTGCACCTTCCTTGGACCCATCATACTTTGATGAAACTCCTCCACACAATCACTAAGATTTCCTCTAAAATCTCGTGCTCACTCATTTTTTTGTGTATTATGTTCTCCTTAGCCTTGCTTATATAATTTCTCATTGAGCTAAAGCCATAACGCGAACCTATAACGTGATGGATGGCTAGGATTAACAATTGAGATCAACAATTGAGATTAAAACATATTTATTAAGTAAATAATTTACTTTCACTTAGTTTATTTAGCTCAATAAACAACATAATTAATTATGTGCATTTCCTAACTTAGACTTAGGTCAAATCACAAAATAAAATTACTCAATAATTAAGAAAGTATCCTAAATAGAATTTGGATGGCTTCTACATGCCTAGACACTTATCCTTGTGAAAAAGAACTTGCTTGAGCTACAAACATCAACACTCTCTCATAGTGAGGGAGGTAATTCTTGAAGAGTCACCTGAAAACAATTTACCCTTTGGTCCCAACATAATATCCCACACATCATCCTCTATCATGGGTCTCCAAAACTCCTAGTTTGTTACCTCTTCAAGGATGTTTCTCATTAGTTCCATGTAATTTAGAAACTTCTTTTAAGATTTTCTCTCCCTGAATAAGCTCCTAGGGCCTCCACATGCGTTGAGTATCCCTCAATGTTTACTCAAACCTATTGGGTTTCTTGACAAAACTAGAAGGAAATATTGACTCATCTCACCTGAAGGTTGAATCCTAAACTAGAAGAATATGCATGCTACTCTACCTTTGAATCCTCTTGCTCCTTCTCCTTTGTGATTACTAGTAGCATCCCCATGAGGCTTCATGGATGCTAATATCCCCTTGAACCCAACATCCCTTCTCACTATGATCTCTTTCTTCCCTGTAATTGAAGCCCTATATTCCTTTGAAGTCTCAATATTCCCCACAAAAATTCCCTTCTAAATTGAGGGCTCCATATTTGTCATATTCTTCTTTGGTACATGATTATATACTAGATAACTGAAAATGTGAAAGTTTCCAATCTCCAGCTCCACTATGAAGAAAGCCTCCTTTGGAGTCTTTTCCCTCAAGACCTTATGAGGACTCTTGTTTTGCATATACACTTTCATATTTCATTCCTTTTACCAAATAAACATGGGTATATTCTAGTCATGAATCATCACCATGGAAATTCCAACTATGGCCCCATTCTTCATCTCAGTAACCCCATTCTATTTTGGGTTGTATGGAATTTTCATCTCTCTCTTAATCCCTTAATTGCAAAAATATTTGAGGTCATTGGAGGTATACTCACCCCCAGTATTTTACCTCAAGTCTGTGATATTTCTTCCTATCTAATTTTCCAAGAGATCTTTAATATCCTATAATCAGCTAAAGATCTCATCCTTGGTCCTCATGAAATAGATCCATTTCCTCCTAGTGAAATCATTGATGAAGGTCACATATTGATTGGAACCATTCATTAATGTTACCAACATCATAACATACATATATGTATGTACTAGATCCAAGATCCCCTTGGGTCTAGTCCCATTGCTTGGAAAAGTGGACTTGGAATATTTTCCAAGTGCACATTCCCTGCACACCCCTTGTTGTTCCTAAACTTTGTAAGACCAAAAAAAATCTTCATCAGTATGGGAAATTTTATGTGATGCAAGTGACTCGTCCTTCTATATTAAAGCTACAAGTGATTTCACTATCATAAACTAGTGCTTATATAGGTTGATCCTTTAGCATATAAAAATTACCCTCTCTACCTCCAATTACTCATCTTAAGTCAAGGATAGATTCTCTCAAGAAAATAAGAACCCATCCATCCCGAAAATAGATGACATAACACTTGCCCTCCATGGATGAAACTAAGAATGAATTCTTATCTATCCCTAGAAAATGCATAACATCCTTCACCTCTAAAGGACTTCCTCAATCCATCTAATACAAGTTGGTTCCAACTCCCTCTATGCCATACTTGACATTGTTTCCAAGTTCCACGTGTAGATATAATTTTTTCCTCAAAACATTTATGAGTCTTCCTATGATCCCATCATGTGATGAGAAGCACCATTGTCTACAAACCAAGAACCCTTAGTAACTATGTTAGAAAGGAAAGATACCAGTGAGAAATCCTTCTTTAACTTTTTAGCAAACACATTGAATTGAGTATATATAGATGCTACTACCTGCTGCGAATTTCCCTTACCATTCTTCCATTCAAGACACTGTAAGGCATGCTTCTTACACTTGTGGTACACAAAATAATTTATTTTTCTCAAATCCTTGTTCTTCCAAAACCATGGAGTCATCTCTCCAATATATTCTTGTTTACCTTCACTTTTCCCCTTTTTCCCTAGTTGGCAAGGTAAAGGTTTTCATCATCACCATTATGTTGGTCTACTAGAGATTCCTCCAAAATATCCTCCTATATGAAATCATCCCATAGCGTATAAATTGGAAGTGCATCTCCTACAATGATGCCCTTGACGAATGAGGGCCATGACTTGGTGAAACCATTTAGGGTGATCCAAAGAGTGGGATTAAAGTAGACCTGGAAAGAGTGGGATTAAAGTAGACCTGGGAAGGGTCAAATCCATTACATGTATTCCCTTCCCAGTGAACAATAAAACTATGTGGTCCTTCCTAGGAAAGATCAATTTTCTCTACAAATTCATCTCTGATTATGATCAAATTGTTAAACCCATGAAGGAGATGGTGAATAAGGATGCGATATAGAAATGGGATAAAAGGGAAAATGACACGTTTTCCCATATCAAGTAGGCTATTGAAGAAGAACATACTTTTTATAGCCTATATTTCAACAAAAAAATTTTGCTCTACACCTTTTGTTTTGATACTTGTCTTGCCATAGTGCTTACTCAAAAGAATGATTAGAACAATGAGTGACTAATATATTTCATGGGTGCCAAACTTTAGGGACCCAAAATAAACTACCCTACCATTGATAAGAAGGAATACATAATTTATAAGGTAGTGAAGCACTTTCGACCCTATCTCTTAAAGAACCATTGCATTATCTTTATGCCACATTGTTATAAACATATTTGGGCACTGCAACCCCAATATTATATGTCCATAAAACAAGGGCTTCTAAGTACCTAAAAGTGTTGTTTCATACCCTAAAGGAGCAAGGTCAGCTGATTACATCATCTCCCAGAAGTTCTCCATGAAAAACTACTCAGAACTGGTCAAAACTGGATCATCTCACTTGCTCCATGGTCAGGGTGCGATGCATCGCACCTACTACACACGGGAGGTGCGATCATACTAAAAAGTCCTTCTATAGGGTGCGATAAGTGAGAATATACAAGTGGCAGAGACAGTTTGCTAAGTGGATGATCAAGGAATCTTCTAGAAACTTCTCATATGACACTTGCCTCTTAGAATTTTCCCAGGGATGAGTAAGAGATCAATGAAATCTCCAAGTGGAACCAATAACTATCAGTGGAATTACACTAATCAAAAACCTAGAGCTGACTCACACCTCTACAAATATCTATATATGGATCCCTCATCTCAGAGATCCAGAGGTTAGGGGTTGGAATCTTGTATCTTGTAGGGAAGTGTTGTTGGTTTCTTGGTGGAATATCATAGTGTTGGGTGATCTAAGATTTTCATGAGGTGAAGAAGGGATTTCATGCTGGGAGGATGACATTGGGTCAAATCAATGGGTTGTAATCCTCTCTTCTAATCTTTACATCAATAAAGCTATTCAAGTTTTCCTCTACATTCTTGTATGTTTGATAATATATATGCATTTGTGTGGTCAATATATATCTGGTCCTATATTGTTTATGATTGTAGACCTCTACATTTTGAAGGTATTATGCTGCTTTGACTTTACAGCTACTCTTTGAAGCGGAGTGGTCAAGGAAAGAGCGGCAAAGATCTGTCAGAGAGGAGAAGGAACAAGAAAGGAACCGAGCGAAAGATTGAGGTTGGTATTCTTTGCTCCTCTCCTATCTACTTCTCGTAAAGGAAAGTAAAAGTAACTTTAATCTGTTTGTTTCTAAGATAGGTACCTGTCTTAGTGGGACTAGCAGCTTTGCATAGACACTAGATTTCCCGATAACAAAATGGTGACTCCGCTAGGGAGTGAATAGCTTGTTTGCTTTATAAACTTACAGACGGAGCCTGAAGTCAAGCCAGCTAGCCTTCGAATTGCACTTGCATAGATCAATGTTGCTTCAATCTATCTCCAGGTTTCGTTTATAAACTAAACAATCTATTTGCAAACATCCTAATTGCCCTGGTGGTGGCTCAATTAGCCTCATTAGATCAACCCCTGTGATTTGCATTTACTGACTATCATTTGCTCGGCTTAAATCCCTGAACTGAGATGCAAACTGTGACCAAGAACCCAGTTGGATTCTCGTCCCTGGACCATCACACCTTCTCCTCTTGGGAATCTAGATGCATCGTACCTCCCATGTGTAGTAGGTGAGATGCATCACTCTTTCCCTATGTTACAGGTGCGATGATCAGATAAGACCTCTTCTACTTCCAGATTTTGGTTTTTTGTTCACTCTCTTCAGCTTTATTCAGGATTTTTGCTGTCTGTGATCAGTATACCATTGTAGAAACTCCCTTCCTTTGCATGATTCAGCCTCCATAGTACAAAGAACTGTAATTTTTTTTATGTATTGTTCTCCATTTATGGTTCTCCTTTACAAAGAAGTAGCATAATAAAACTATTGTCTTTTGATTTGAAAGTGTCGCAAGTTTCGTTTTCAGTAAAAGAAAATAATCCTACTGCTCTTGATGGTTGATTACACTGTTACTCTTGTATTTTATTTGAATCAATAGTTTTTCAAGTGTCGAAAGCAGTTTTCAATTCAAAATAGCAAAGTGTCGTCATTATCTTCCTTTCGTCTTTTGAAGAGAAAATCGTTAGTACTATCGCTTGAAACGATTCAGATTTGTACTTATCATTCTTTTTGTCATTCACACATTAAGAAAGCGAAAACAAATACATGCATGTGCATTTGCATTTAGACTGCTTGTTGATTTTGATTTAGGATAGTGCATCTAGTGTGTGCTCTCTGCTCTATGTTGAAAGAATCCCGCTTCTCTTTCTCCTTAGTAGCTAGGATTTTCATTGCAAAAAGAAGATTAAACAATTGTTTATCATCTTAGATTTGCATTTTTAGGAATTGTATATCTACAATCACGCAGTGAACCTGAGAGGCAAACTTCTTAAGAAAGATCAACTGTAAAATAAATTCAATGAACATAAAAATGCTTTGGAACCTAACACACAACATTTAGAAGTCTAGGCTAGAGATGTATTCCGACGTCGTAAAGCCTGGTAACTATCGCTTTCATTGTAGGTTGGGTGATTCCTCCTCTTTGAGATGATAAGTGCCAGTACGGACTTGTGCTCCCACATACCGTCGAGTATATATTAGGAGACCACAATAGGCTATATCCTTTATCCTTAGGAAGCCATGTCTGCCACCCTATCAATCACAATGCACTGAACACAACAATCGGGAAGATTCATTGCCATACCGTAAAAAGTATTCTGCAGTTTTGCGATTGGTTTGGTAATCCCTCTATCTAGATTTCCAAAGTAGTCTCTTTCGTTCCTTTTTAGACTCCTTAAAGGAAAAGGTCCACCTGAGCACTTGTCACTTCAGGCTCATTAAAAATAAAAGGTGAATAGAGTCATATTTAGCTTTTTCTAGACTCTTAAAAATTGAAAAATCAAGTTGTGTTAAAGCGTCTAAAATTCATTAAATTTGGAATCACTTTTTCCCCTTTATTTTGAGTTGATCAATTAATCCACAATCGTGGAAGAAATTTAATAGAAACCTTGTCGTTCACGGAGATTAATGAGTCAACCATCTTTGACTCCGGAAATGAAACTATTCCGGACAAAGTGAACTCGTTTAACTGGATCAAAGTCCCCTGGTTTGCTTGGAACTTTTGTTCCAACATCCTCAGGGACTTTGGTTACTCCAACCATCTCTGGTACCCCTACCTTTACAGAAGAAGTTCTGAAACCGCAAGAGGACATTAGAACTGATCCTAGTGTAACGGTAAATGCCTCTATTCCTGAACAGCTACATCTACAACTGATTTAGAAGGTGTTACCCCTCCAACAACTGTCGCTGCAGAGTCTATACCTTCTTCGGCACCAGAAATATTTTATGCACTTGACGGTCTACCTCTCCCACTTGGTTTGATTGCTATAGAAGAGATTGTGGAGGATCCTCCGTCCAGTACTCCATTGCATTTTGGAGCCGGGATCACCCTATATCCTTCTCCATCGGAAGTTAGTCTCCCTTCATCACAAGTTCCTGTAGAATCGCTAGGAAATCTCTTGGATAGATTAGATATGTCTGAACAACTGTCGACACCCAGGATTGTGTCATCTAATGCAACATCAATAGAACCATCTGCTACTACTCCAACAATGTTCGCCGGTATACCATCTATCCTAACTAGCTCTCAACCGCTAGATGGAGTCCATCCAAGTACTATTTCGACAGTATGGTTTGTTCTCGTTTGTTCGTCTAGAATAATATCTGGAATATCTTATGTTGAGTCTCAAAAAATTGATCCTTTGCAACAGTATCAATTTGGGCAGTCCTGTCCCCAAAGGCCAATCGTTCCTTTGAGCACTGGATTGCCACCATATGGGGGGCAGTATACCCTTTCATTGTTTCCTCTGGGAGAACAACCATATGGGAGTTCGCAACAGAATTCGGGTCATGCTGGAATTACATCCAGCAGTTGGGTGACAATACTACCTCAACAACCAAGAGTTGTATACTCAATGCAACAAAGCCTACTTGTGTCGAATATCCCCACTACACTGGCCATTGTGACAATGTCACAAGTACAAGCGTTGCTCGTTGTATGCCAACCTCAAGTTTCTCAGGTCGCAATACAATAGCCTCCTGTCTCCATGACACAGCCGCAATCACCGATTAGTAGCTCCCTAACTGGAGCGAACCAGGTTCAAACGGGTACTATTACTCCCCATCTTGGTCAAATAGCCAGTATTGGACAACAACAAATGGTCTCACAACCATGGCTAGTGCAATATCAACAACCGCAATTCCAACAAGTTTACCAAGGATCTGAGCAACAAATATTTGCAAGTAATGGGCAGCCGTATAATCAAAACGGTCAACATCAATCATTTCATAGTGGTTATGCCCATCAACCTTACTAAAGTTATCAGCATCAAATGCACTATGCTAGTATGCAAAGACCCACTGCTAAGGCAATTCCATCTTACCCTAGGTATGCTTCACCAAACTTGAATCAACAATTGCCCTTTGTGGTGACTTTAGAGTTACTAGATCTAAATCGGCTAACAAATGATCCAATTGCTTATGCCCCTTGGCGGTCGGCGATTTCTCACAAACTTCCATCAGATATTCCTAAATTTAATGGAAATCCGGGTGAAGATCCATCGAATCATGTGATGACCTTTCATCTGTGGTGTTCATCCAACACTCTAAATGATGATTCGATTAGGCTTTGCCTTGTTCAGTGAACATTAACTAGTCCGGCAGCAAAATGGTACATTGAATTGCTTAGAGCCTCATTCGATAACTTCATCACCCTTGCCATAACCTTTTTAACCCTCTTTCAGTTACTAATAAGGTACGAAATAGGAACAAAACTTCTTACCAATTTTAAGCAAACGACAACCACTCACATATCTGATCATATTCATGAGTGGCAACATCGTCGTAGAATGGTAAAAACATATGTTCCCGATCAGCTGCTAGTTGAATGGTCTATTAAGTAATTGTTACCTTCTATTACAGAAGATGTGGCAAATGGAGGGGTTGTCACTGAAGAGCAAGTCATTGCTCGTGCACAATATTTAGACTTGATCTATACGCAGTCTGGCACACTCTACGATAAAATCCCTGATGCTCCTAGACCGTATTTCTCCGTTCCTCCTCCTCCTAAATCAAACAAAGGCTCTCATGCTAGCGATGGCGTGATAGGTATGACTAGCACGAAAACCGTAAAGGCTACATCAAAGAAGGCTTGTACGGTTTCTAGTCAAAATGAAAATGAAGAACTTCTCGCCTTGGAGGTAAATGTCGTGTCGACTGACAAAGGCAGAGAATCGAAGAAACCAGGAGGCAAGAAGAAAAAGAAAGGGAAAAAGATGAAGAAGGATAAGTCATCTCCTGAAAAATCTTCTGCAAACCCTTCTGGGCAAAGGAAACCCCCTGCGGGGTGTCTGATGTGTGATGAGGATCATCGGACGAGAGATTGTCCACATAAAGCTAAAGTTAAGAAACTCTTTAAGAGTTCAAAAACCTCAGCGGTATTAACTGATCCGTTTCCAAACCTGGGAACCAATATGGTTGCTAATGACAATGCTTCCCCATCCCAAGTGCTTATGTTGTCCATTTCAAAACAACAAAAAGATTCTTTGATATCGACTAGGAATAAAGATTATGGGAATCCACAGTTGTCGAACAACAAGGCTACTGATCAACCTAGTAGTTCAGCAACAACTTCAACCGAAGTTATGCCACCCATCATTCCTGAGCTAACGATAAATCCACCAAAGGGAGTAGTACACAAATCAACATTTAATCCTCATGCTAGAGCAGCACAGAATTATTATATAGTAGAGGACCTCGCCCAATCATCGTCCGCTATGTTGACACTTGAGGTATTGCAAAATTTCCCCTCCTAGAAGCAGGCTCTATTATCAACAATAGGTGGGATTGACCCAACGGATTCCAATCTTGTGGCCTTTAATCATAAAGGACATGAACCTCAGTTACCAGCTCAACTCGCTTTCCTCATCCAAGTGAAAGCCCTCAACAAAACTGTTCATCAAACAATTATTAATGAGGGGGCATCTACATGTATTATGTCAATGAGTTGCTGGAAAACTTTAGGCTCACCACCCTTGTCGTGATTTTCAATGACGTTAAAAGCATTCGATGGACGGACATACACCCCATACGGGATTTTAAGTAACTTGCAAGTTGAACTAGGGGGAAAAACAATAGAAATTGATGTTGAAGTTGTCGATGGAAGCCTCGATTACAACATCCTACTGGGAAGGCCCTGGATTTATGCTATGGCTGCAGTTGTGTCAACACACTTGAGAAAGATTGAATTTCCTTTTCAAGGAGGAATTACAATAGTTGATCAACAAAACTTCCTCCCCAATACTTCACAAGTTACGGGAAGCATTCCAATGATCCATGGAAGCTCTCAATCGCTTCTAAGTGTTAGAGTAGGCCTCCTAAAGGACACTGACTTAATGGGTACTTTCGCCCTACCGCCTCCGAATAATCTGGCGGGAGTGGCCACGGTGGAAACCTACAATATGATATCTTCTATATCTAAAAGATTCAGAAGATTATTGAACATTTTGATAGTATGGAACATCGCCATTTTAGAAATATTGTAGCAATCAATTTTCTTGGCTTGGGGGGCAAACCCAAATCAATGGTCATCGAGTGTTTAGATAGATAATTCTAAGGAATATGGTATCTCTTCAGATCTTTGGTCGCATATACATTCAACAAATGAAGGAATCATTTAGTCAATGATGATAAGAGAGGCACCATGGGAAGATTACCACCATCGTTCCCATCTTCCAGATTACCACGAAGATTATTCCAGCAACCTTAATCATCCTTCTGTTTTTGATTTTCTATCAAATACTATAAATACGGTGGCTTATGAGGATAGTTCTTTTACTGTGTCAACCTCATTAAAAAATGAAACAACTCCCTCTTCAAATCCAAGTCGAGTCTTTCAAAAATCTCGAAGGTAAACCTTCATTCCAACCACCGTGTTGAATGCAATGAAGCTTGGGGGGCATGCACCTCGACTTGCATTATTATTCTAGGGGCATGCGAACTTATAACAAGCATATTTTTTCATTTCAAGCTTCTGTAAGCATGAAACTGAATATGAGTAGTGTTACCGCAGGGGTCAAGCTCGTTAAAAAATAAACCCGCCACGAGTAATTTTACGCAAAGTTCAAACTCGTTAAAAATTAAACCTAAGCAATGAGCAAATGTTCCCCCAGAGTTTAAGCTCATTAAAAAATGAACTAACCTTTGGTAAATAACCATTGCGAATGCATTATCATCAGCTTTTTGAGCCTTGGTTGTGTTCTTACCATCACCTCCAATCTGTTTTAGCCAATCATACGTCTCCATTTGATTGTTTACCCTTTTGAGGAACAACTACAACGAGTGATTCTGTTAGCCATCCTAGTGAAACTGCCATGATTGGAAAATTCCAAACCTTACCTGGAATTAGCAGCTACCCAAAAATACCACTCGTTCCTAAAAAATGAGTCTCCTTTAAGCTCTTTTCATCTGACTTGTAAAATATGAAAAGATTGCCGAGCAATTGACCCCTCCAGCTCGTTAAAGCTACCAGAAGTGCTATCCCTCCTCTAGATTTTAATCTTTTTGGACCTGAGGGATTATTACACAAAAATATCAAGTTCTTGTTTTGTTTGGCTCATTAAAACTATCAAAAATTCATCCCTTTCGTATTATTTTATACTTTTTTGGACTTGAGGGATTATATGACGAAAAAGGATTACTGGAGTTTCCTTTCCATCCCTTTTCAAACTCTCTAAAATTGAAAAAGGACCGAGTTGTCTTTGTCATTAAACTCGTTAAAACCAATAGCGACAAACTTGTCCAGAGGGACAAGAACGAGTTTCACTGTCGCTAGGCTCGTTAAAACATAGCGATGGGTTTGCACGAAGGGAAAATTATAGAACAAGCATATGTTATCCTCCTCAAGCTTGATAAAAATAAAGAGGTACTGGTCAACAATTACTGGGGAAAATTGGGAAGAAAACTTGAAGAAACTTTATTGGTAGCAAGTCGCTCTTGAACATGACACTTTCACTCCATCACCATGATTGAGTCGGGTTGGGTTATTCTGTTCACCGGTCATACTACCATTGGTCCATCGTACCATCCATCTTTGGGGTTAATGCTACCAATCCATTTCAGTGTTGCTGATATGTTCAAGAGAAGTCGATCATAGAATTCACCAACGTGTCTCACCCGCTACAATACCTTCACACTTCATTTCTTCATGACTGCCACCCTAAACCCTGTATCATCAGATCGTTTTCACCTCCATAAAATCATTTTCTCGATTCCGTGTCGTAGATGTGGGATTCATTAAGGCCCTCCTATGACAGGTTACTTCTTGTCGACGACAGCTCATTATCCAAGAAGTCGACCTAGGAACAACCCTTTCAGTACTTTGAAGCTTCCATGACTCAATGGCAAGTTTCTCACTTCCGGCGATAGGTTTACATCAATGGCCATCGACCAAAAGATTTTGCGTGGTGTTAGACGCCAAGTCCTATTTTCACACCACGTGAATTGTACTGTAGTACCTGTTAGTGTCAATCTTTGTAGCCTTCCTCCAGTGATCAAACATGCTCTTACAAAGTGATTTTAAGGTGTCAAGGTCAAATTTTGTCATTTCAGTGAGTCTTCAAGCAAAATTTGGTCACTAGGCCCTAGGTCTAGGGTTTGATTTTACCTTTTTCAAAGTCATCCAAATGACGTTCCATGTCGCCATTCAACTAAGTTTACCATCATTCAAAGGGTTTTCATCATCATGTCAAGTTCCACTGGGTCATTTTACACCTTGTTCATGCTTCAGTTGCGCCTAGGCAAGGTTCATCCCTTCCTAGGGTTTTGAAGCTAATTTCTCTTGGTGGTCAATCTCGGAAAAACTGTATCCTGATGTTCATACACCTTCCCCTATCCATAATTTACCTTATTAAACACTTCCCATCACTAAAATCCCCCAAATTCCTCATTTTCGCACAAACGCTAGTTTCTTGCTACAACTTGGCAATTTTCTAGGCTAGGCCTGTGTTTTTCCTTTTTGGACCCCTTCCCCTCACTCAATTTCTGAGATTCCACTTTCCCCTACTTTCTAACATCCCTCCCCACTTCCAAAAAATTTCTGAAGAATTTAGAAGCCCCCTATCCCCTTCATTTCGCTTCATTTCGACAAATCCCTTATCCCACACATCGGGATAGGTTTCACTCAAATGATGTTTCTAAGCAATCAAAGATGAATTTGGGAAAATCTAGAGTGTTTTTCTTCCACAACAGACCAAGGAAGAAAAACCTCCTTCACTCTTTACACATCTGTCATGGTTTTAGAGAAATGTCAAAAATACAATTGGCTCGGGAGAATTGATGCACCTCTAAATTGACCCTGGGAAAATCAAGTTTTCTCCTAGCTTGGTTAGCCAAATGACTTGCTTGATGCATCAACTGATAATTAGACACAAATATATTTCCAATTAGCTATCATGAGCTGAATTTGAAGTTGAGGAACACCTTCAAAAGTTGACTGCAACAGCACTCTACCTTGAGGCAGCCTCAGTGAGCACATTTTGACCAGTCTTGGGAGATTTGAATTTTTATAGGGAAAATGAACTCCCAATTTCCAAATTCTAGCTGTGTTAGAAGGTAGACTCAAGGACCTTTCCAACGAGCTATCCTGCACCCAATTTCGACATCGGGAAGGCCTCCAAAAGGGTCCTGCAAAAAGGCATGGTGCACAGAGGGGGCGTGGCAGACTGGGAGAAATTTTCCAGTGTAAATTTACACTGGCGCGGCGCACAGGGCTAAAAGGCCTGAATTTGATTGAATTCTTCCTCCAAAATTTCAAATTCTTCATTCCACAAGGTTTCCACAAGCAAACAAGGTCGTTGTGCAAATCAAGATCAGAGAGAAATAGTGCAAAGTCATTGGGAGAGAAAAGTGCGTGTTTGGAGTGAGATTGGAGGCATTTTCCAGAGCGCGGCACACACCCACAAAGGGCCCAAATCGTGCCAAATCACTTCAAATTGCTTGTGAAGCCCATCAAATTGATAGGTAGGCTCTATGTCATGACTTTTTCATCAAAGTTTATGGATTCTATGGTGGTTCTTGGCTATGTTTAATTGCCATAAAACTCATAAAACCAACCACTCAAAAAACATCAAAACTATGGTGGTTAGGGTTGCAAAATTGTGGTATTGAGGCCAAGGTTTCCATTTCACTCCTCATTCTTTCCTTGCTTGCCATTTTTCCCTATCCCCCCTTTTCTCATTTTTCCTATTATCCCTACCCTAAAACACTACCCTATCCCTCCATTCTTTGGTCAACATAACACCCCAACCCTACCTTGTCAAAACCCCAAACCTTACCCTATCAAATACCCAAACCCCCTACACATCCCTAAACAAAATTCCCCTCATAACCCCTATTCCCATCACATTACTCCCCTCCTAATACTCCCTTTTATTTCATTGTTCCCCTTGGTGGCAGATATCACAAAAGCACCTAGCTTCACACTATCATCAAAGGGCAGCCCAAGTATAGTACACACAACAGTCATAGCATCTGAGCATTCATCAGAGTATGAGATGGAGACACAGTGATTCACCAACAGAGGTACATGCACCCAGGAGGCCTCATAGAGCTGCAAAGCATATGTGAGAATCGACAAGCTGCCTAACAAAGGAGGACCGAGCTCACTACCTTGGAGCAAGAAATTAGCAATGATCGTGGGTCTTGGCTCGAGCGGATCAACATCCACCTAGAGAGACTGCTGGAGAAGGTCGACAGAGACAAAACCATACTGAGGAGGATGGTTTATCATTACAGGGCACGGAACATGAGTGCAAAGGCCCGAATAAGGAGCTTGAAGGAAACATTGAGCAAAGCAACAAAAGAGGCAAAAGAGGCGAAAGAGCAAGTTCGGCTTCGTATCTTGGCTGAAGCTTCTATGGCCCAGCATGGTGCCTCTTAGAGAACCTCCAGCCCAAATTTCAAGAAACATGGGACAATTTTGGTCACATGGTAATTTTTTGGTCAAAACACAGGTTTTTTCTCCCTGTGCGCTGCGCCACTAGCGCGGCACGTAGGATTGGGACCTCCAAACGACAAATGGCTGGCATTTTTGGATTTAGCATGCAAAATCATGACTACTGGTGCTTGGGCAAGAAATTTGGGCATGGCTTGAGTCTCCAGGAGGTCAATAATACCCAAAAAATGGCCTCTCTGCCCCTATTTTGACACACAGGAAGTAGTCTTGGGAGAATGAAGATTTGGAGGGGTAAATGAGCACCAAATTCAAAATTTCCACTTAGGTTGGAAAGTAGACAGGACAGGATTTCCAACAAGCACACTTGGGCACATTTTGGACTCCTACAAGTGCCTCAAAATAGGCTCCAAAGTGGCATGGCGCATATAGAATCTGGCGCGACACATATAGGAAAAAAGGCCAATTTCACCTCCGTTTTGCGAAATTTTGATTCGCGACTTCTCCAAAGTGGGCCCTCTCATCTACACTTCACTCTTTCGATACCTAAGGCATAATTTAAAGTATTTTCACTCCAGATTGGCTTCTATCCAAGTGGCAAAGGAATGCAAACAATCACCCAAGCCATTTGTCATGTTTGTAATGTTGCACCTGTAGCTAATGGTTGGATTTCCACCTCCATTTTGTAATGATTCAAGTAACTCCCAACCCTTGGGCATTCTATCTCTTCATGGCACATTCTATATATTGTATGCAAACTATTTGCAGAGGGTTGGTTGGCTTGTAACTTCTGGGAGATTGTGGGAAAGAAACTCTATTTCTTCATTGTATATTTTTTACAGTGGATTAATGAAAGGCACTGGCTCTGTTTCATCAGATTCATGTGGTTGTGAGTGTAGAAAATGTGTCTCTTATGTTTCATATGTATCTTGTTATGTTTCATAGTTCATTTCATATTCATTTCCAGTGAAATTTTCCAAGTTAGATAAGATAAAATTCAATTTTATTGCTATCCCTGTGGGAAAATTTCATGTTCGGTGTTCTTTCTTCTGTTGAAAAGGATTCATGTACTAATGCCCTTTTCACTCTCCTAAGAAATCTCTCCATTCCGCGTTGTTTCAAACTAAATTGCTGGACTCTCCGCCTATCTTTCCTCACAAAGTAATCTATGCCTTCGTATTAAATTCTCTGTTCATTGAGGTCCATTGGTCCCAAACCATCCCAGACACACAGTCATTCATAAAAATCACTTCTTGTATCCATATTCACTTACTAGCCTAAGATAAATATTTCGCTGTAAGTCATCTCAGGTGATTTCTTTTATCTATTCACTGAGTGTGACTCGAAGAGAGCCCTCTCCTGTTCTAGTAGGGCTAGCTACCAGACTGAGCGTGGTTTGTGGTTACCCTGAATTTTGCCTTCCTTCAGCCTAAGGCAGATTTAGGTGCTAACATAGTGGCAACTCCATTGGGGAGAAAATGGTTTGCTTGAAGATTGTTTTGCCCCAGTACATCTATCAAGCTCAGATCTGATGGTTGATGGTGAACAATGATCAGACATAAGAAGAAGTCTGAAATCATTCACTTGGCGACTCCATTCACTCAAGAAACCAGCCATCAGTGCTTCATGGTGACTCCACTGGAGGACTAACTCTTTCTCTGCGAAAATGGAAGGATCATACACACAGTTCGGGTATCCAAAGTGGAATGGTATTAAGGTTCTACTCTGCTTTCTTGTAAATTACTTCTTCGTTGTTCTTGAAGCTGCCCTAAAAGTTTTTCAGAACTTGTTGTATGATAAAGGTGATCAAAATCTTCACTCGATCTATTCAAAAAGTGTAAATAGTGAGTTTCCCTTTGATCCTGGCCTCCTTACTTTTCCTACATCTTATGATGATTCTCTGCAAAGTGAGGAGCCTAAAGAAAACAAAACTAATCCCACAGCTCGTGTACATATTCCTACAGCTGTTATAATCCCAGACAGGTATAAACCTCTTGTTTTACCTTCTGTTCTTCATGCTTTCCCCAAAAACTATGATCTATACTTGCCAAGATTTGACGGTGAATGTAAGAATGTCAATGCTGAGCAACATGTGCAGAAGGTTGAGACATTTCTAGACCTTTTTGAAATTGATGAAGAAGATGACAGTATAAGGCTTTTTTCTCTTTCTTTGCAAGGAAAAGTCCAGAGTTGGTTCAAAGGCCTGCCTGATGCAAGCATCACAGATTTACAGTAGTTCATCAAAGTTTTCCTTGACAGGTGGAGGATCGGACAGAACCTTTTCCTTATTGTAGAAGAATATAATAAGCTGAAAAGACTGCCAGGGGAGACCATACAACAGTTTTCAGCCAGATTTAATCAAGTTTATTATTCAATGCCAGTTGATATAAGACCCCCTCCTGGATCTGCTCTCTTGCACTACCTGGGTGCCTTTGATCCGGAAATGGAGTTTCAACTAAGAGAAAAGAATGTCACAACACTTGAAGAGATGCAAAACAATGCAGTAAATGTAGAGGCTCATTCGCTGATCAGAAGGGCAAGGTTGAAAGAAGAAGAGATGAAAAACGTGGATCCAGAGAAAACTACACCTTCAGAGGAAAAGCTTGAAATTTTGGTGAGTGTAGTAGAAGAGATGGTGAGGAAAATGACTACAAAATATGAAAATGACGTTCATGAACAAGTGGCTGATCCAAAACATTTTGTTTCTTATCTCAGTAGTCATAAGGATTGTTTTGTAGATCATCTTGGAGAAGAAAGACCTGTTGATATGACATGTATTCTTGACGACGTGTTTTATACTGATGATTTACCTCAGTTTGATCAGTATGATGAAGATGATTATGCTCTCCAAATAGAAGCTAATCTTGCAGACAAATCAATAGCTAGTTTGTGGGATGAGGAAGTTTGCTTATAGCAGCTCGATTACAATGATCAAACGATGAATATCAGCTATGGAAACGATGAGGAAAGTGTAGCAGATTTTGAGGTAAGTGAAGGATATTTGCCTTTGTGCTTTGATTCATGTCAGTTCATTAGAGAAAATTTCCATGCAATCAGACATCATCTATCGACAAATCTTGATTTGGATCCTCTTGAGGGCGATGAAAACTTTGTTCTAGACTTCTTATATTTAGAGTTCCAACCCCAAAATGCCATTAATAGTCAAGTTGCACATGAAGACATAGAAGCTGGCTTATATGATCAAACGATACAAGAAGATACCTTACCTTTATGTTTTGAATCATTTTAGTTTTTGCGAGGTAAATTGCATAGTAAATCTGCAAATGAAAAGCTTGTAGGAAATCAACAATCTCTCAGTTTTAATGTTGAGAATGAGACAGATGGTGGAATTTTTGAGCAGGTTGTTAATAAGAAATCTTCCACTGAAATGATTGATGAAATCATTTTAGATACAGAACAAGATTTGCAACCACCAAACATAATTCAAGGTCAGATTACAGATGAAGGTGAGGCAACCGAAATACATGATTTAATGATGCAAGAGGATTCTGTACCCTTGTGTTACGAAGCATTTCACTTTATAAGGTAGAATCTTCATAATATCTCTAAAGAAAAGGATGAACTGCCAATAGGATTCCATATAGTTTCAATAGATACATCGCAACAGTCTCCTCAAGTTTTTGACGATCCTTTTGCTCATGTGTTAGATTCCGTTTGCTGTAAAACTTCTTCTCCATCAGCCAACCATGAGACAAAAGAGAATGTTGATAGTCATCTGTTTCAAGGGTCACCTTCATTGTCTTGTTTAACAGATTGTTCTTTTCATAGCCCATACCAAAGTTTGCAGTCATATGAGGAGATTGATAAAGGAGGCTTTGGTTCTGTTTGGAATCAACAACAGAGTTTGGTTCTTCACGAAATTCAGGATCCTTTTGACTGCTTGCTGCAATCATCAGAGAAAGACATTGCAGATGTGAGGAAAAGTTTAATATATAGCTATGAAAATGACTTGGACCAGAGTAGTAATGTGTTAATGGAAATCAATGGCGATGCTTATGAAGATCCTTTTGCAGTATTCTTGAAGTCATCCAGCCAATTGATGCTTTGCAAGTTTGTCAGCAGTGAACTTGATTCCAAGTTTCAATGGGAGTTGCCTTTCGATTCTTCCCTTTTCATGCGCATCAGAAAGCATTTGGGAAGAAATCAAATATCAGCCATAATGCTTACCTGGTTGCATTGGCTATTCCATCTCACTTGACCGGGTGGTGGAAAGAGTAATTAGGGTAGGTTTGCTGAATAAGCTCAAATGTGAGCATCTTTCCAGTTTGTTAGTTAGGATTTAGTCATGTCCAGTTTTATTATGGTTTTCAGTTTGAGTCTTCAGTTAGAGTCCATCTGAATAATGTCAGTGTCTGTGTAATGACTCCATAGCCCAATGGACGAAGGCACTGTCTGCTCACCCAAAGATCTGTCGTTCTTGGCACCTCCAAGGAGTTGGAGCTACCATCCCCCATTGGAGCCAATGTTAGTGTAAATCTTTGTAGCCTTCCTCCAGTGATCAAACATGCTCTTACAAAGTGATTTTAAGGTATCAAGGTCAAATTTTGTCATTTCAGTGAGTCTTCAAGCAAAATTTGGTCACTAGGCACTAGGTCTAGGGTTTGATTTTACCCTTGTCAAAGTCATCCAAATGACGTTCCATGTCACCATTCAGCTAAGTGTACCATCATTCAAAGGGTTTTCATCATCATGTCAAGTTCCACTGGGTCATTTTACACCTTGTTCATGCTTCATTTGCACCTAAGCAAGGTTCATTTCCTTCTCCTAGGGTTTTGAAGCTAATTTCTCTTGGATGGTCAAATCATCGGAAAAACTTGTATCCTGATGTTCATACACCTTCCCCTATCCATAATGTACCTTATTAAACACCTCCCATCACTAAAATCCCCCAAATTCCTCATTTTCGCACAAACCCTAGTTTCTTGCTACAACTTGGCAATTTTCTTGGCTAGGCCTGTGTTTTTCCTTTTTGGACCCCTTCCCCTCACTCAATTTCTGAGATTCCACTTTTCCCTACTTTCTAACATCTCTTACCACTTCCCAAAAGTTTCTCAAGAATTTAGAAGCCCCCTATCCCCTTCATTTCGCTTCATTTCGACAAATCCCTTATCCCACACATCGAGATAGGTTTCACTCAAATGATGTTTATGAGCAATAAAAGATGAATTTGGGAAAACCGAGAGCGTATTTTGTGCACAACAGACCAAGGAATAAAAACCTCCTTCACTTTTTACATGGGTGTCATGGTTTTAGAGAAATGTCAAAAATACAATTGCCTCTGGAGAATTAATGCACCTCTAAAGTGACCTTAGGAAAATCAAGTTTTCTCCTAGCTTGGTTAGCCAAATGACTTGATTGATGAGTCAAATGATAACTATACACAACGATATTTCCAATGAGCTATCATGAGCTCAATTTGGAGTTGAGGACACCTTCAAAAGTTGACTGCAATAGCACTCTGCCTTGAGGCAGCCTCACTGGGCACATTTTGACCAGTCTTGGGAGATTTGATTTTTTACAAGGAAAATGAACTCTAAATTGCCAAATTCTAGTTGGGTTGGAATTTATACACAAATACCTTTCTAACGTGCTATCCTGCACCCAATTTGGACACCGGGAAGGCCTCCAAAAGGGTCCTACAAAAAGGCACAGCGCACAGAGGGAGTTCGGCAACTGGGAGAAATTTTCCAGTGTAAATTTACACTGGTGCGGTGCACATGGGAGGCGCAGCGCACATGGGAGGCATGGTGTACAGGGCTAAAAGGCCTGAATTTGATTGAATTCTTCCTCCAAAATTGCAAATTCTTCATTCCACAAGGTTTCCACAAGCAAACAAGGTCATTGTGCAAATCAAGGTCAGAGAGAAATAGTGCAAAGTCATTGGGAGAGCAAAGTGCGTGTTTGGAGTGAGATTGGAGGCGTTTTCCAGAGCGCAGTGCATACACAAAGGGGTGCGGTACACACACAGGGCCCGGTGCACACAGAGCCACCCCACAGTGCAAATTTTCAATGGGCGCGACGCACACCCAAGGTGCGGCGCACTGGGTTTGGCGCGCGACGCACACCCACAAAGGGCCCAAATCATGCCAAATCACTTCAAATTGCTTGTGAAGCCCATCAAATTGACAGGTAGGCTCTATGTCATGACTTGTTCATCAAATTTTATGGATGCTATGGTGGTTCTTGGCTATGTTTAATTTCCATAAAACTCATAAAACCAACCACTCAAAAAACATCAAAACTATGGTGGCTAGGGTTGCAAAATTGTGGTATTGAGGCCAAGGTTTCCATTTCACTCCTCATTCTTCCCTTGCTTGCCATTTTTCCCTATCCCCCCTTTTCTCATTTTTCCTATTATCCCTACCCTAAAACACTACCCTATCCCTCCACTCTTTGGTCAACATAACACCCCAAACTGTACCTTGTCAAAACCCAAAACCTTACCCTATCAAATACCCAAACCCCCTACACATCCCTAAACAAACTTCCCCTCATAACCCCTATTCCCATCACATTACTCCCCTCCTAATACTCCCTTTTGTTTCATTTTTCCCCTTGGTGGCAGATATCACAAAAGCATCTAGCTTCACACTATCATCAAAGGGCAACCCAAGTACAGTACACCCAACAGTCATAGAATCTGAGCATTCATCAAAGTATGAGATGGAGACACAGTGATTCACCGATAGAGGTACATGCACCCAGGAGGCCTCATAGAGCTACAAAGCATCTGTGAGAATCGACAAGCTGCCCAACAAAGGAGGACCGAGCTCACTACCTTGGAGCAAGAAATTAGCAATGATTGTGGGTCTTGGCTCGAGCGGATAAACATCCACCTAGAGAGATTGCTGGAGAAGGCTGATAGAGACAAAACCATACTGAGGAGGATGGTTTATCATTACAGGGCATAGAACATGAGTGCAAAGGCCCGGATAAGGAGCTTGAAGGCAAAATTGAGCAAAGCAACAAAAGAGGCAAAAGAGGCGAAAGAGTAAGATCAGCTTCGAATCTTGGCTGAAGCTTTTGTGGCCCAGCATAGTGCCTCTTAGAGAACCTCCAGCCCAAATTTCAAGAAATTTGGGACAATTTTGGTCACATGGTAATTTTTTGGTCAAAACATTGGTTTTTTCTCCTTGTGCACCCCGCCGCAGGACCTCCAAATGACAAATGCTTGCATTTTTGTATTCAGCATGCAAAATCACGACTATTGGTGCTTGGGAAAGAAATTTGGGCATGATTTGAGTCTCCAGGAGGTCAAAAACACCCAAAAAATGGCCCCTGTGCCCCTATTTTAAGACACAGGAAGCAGTCTTAGAAGAATGAAGATTTGGAGGGGCAAATGAGCACCAAATTCAAAAATTCCACTTGTGTTGGAAGGTAGACAGGATAGGCTTTCCAACAAGCACACTTGGGCACATTTTGGACTCCTGCAAGTGCCTCAAAATATGCTCCAAATTGGCACGGCGCATATAGAATATGGCGCGACGCATATAGGAAAAAAGGCCAATTTTACCTCCGTTTCACGAAATTTTGATTCCCGACTTCTCCAAAGTGGGCCCTCTCATCTAAACTTCACTCTTTCGGAACCTAAGGCAGCATTTAAAGTATTTTCACTCTAGATTGGCTTCTGTCCAAGTGGCAAAGGAAGGCAAATAGTCACCCAAGCCATTTGTCATGTTTGTAATGCTGCACCTGTAGCTAATGGGTTGCTTTCCACCTCCATTTTGTAATGATTCGAGTAACTCCCTAACCCTTGGGCATTCTATCTCTTCATGGCACATTCTATATATCGTATGCAAACTATTTGCAGAGGGTTGGTTGGCCTGTGACTTCTGGGAGACTGTGGGAAAGAAACTTTGTTTCTTCATTGTATATTTTTTACAGAGGATTAATGAAAGGCAGCGGCTCTGTTTCATGAGATTCATGTGGTTGTGAGTGTATCAAATGTGTCTCTTATGTTTCATATGTATCTTGTTATGTTTCATAGTTCATTTCATATTCATTTCCAGTGAAATTTTCCAAGTTAGATAAGGTAGAATTCAATTTTATTACTCTGCCTATGGGAAAATTTCATGTTCGGTGTTCTTTCTTCTGTTGAAAAGAATTCATGTACTAATGCCCTTTTCACTCTCTTAAGAAATCTCTCCATTCCGCGTTGTTTCAAACTAAATTGTTGGACTCTTCGCCTATCTTGCCTCACGAAGTAATCTGTGCCTTTGTATTAAATTCTCTGTTCATTGAGGTCCATTGGTCCCATACCATCCCAGAAACACAGTCATTCATAAAAATCACTTCTTGTATCCATATTCACTTACTATCCTAAGATAAATATTTTGCTGTAAGTCATCTCAGGCCATTTCGTTTATCTATTCACTAAGTGTGACTCGGAGAGAGCCCTCTCCTGTTCTGGTAGGGATAGCTACCAGACTGAGCGTGGTTTATGGTTACCCTGAATTTTGCCTTCCTTCAGCCTAAGGCAGATTTAGG
>APFE030017768.1:139470-190354 GCA_000404065.3 Pinus taeda
TCATTATCGGTGATTCCTCTCGCGCCTGTTAACAGCTTACATCATTGGCTGGTAATCAGGTGATGTCTTTCCATGTTCTACTCCAGAACATCTTTTCACATGGATCGACTTGTACTTCGGGCAAAGATTGAATGAGTTTGAAGACCCCGGATCTAGTTTCATCCATTCGGGCTGCGATATATTCAGGATAATAAAGACATCAAATTTACATCATTGTTGCATAGATGATCATCCAAACCAAAGGATGATGGCTCTACCAGAATCATCAGTCTGCTATACAGACGGTTGTCTGTCCTATGTACATGAAAATGAATTTATAAAACTGAGCATGGGAATGCCCGCCTCAGCTAGATCATGGAAATATTATGAAGATAATGTACTACATTGTATCTTATTACAGGTCGCCTTCCAGTTCGAAGAAACCTCGGATCCTCATGATAAAGCATTTCACCTGACATCAAAAGATTTACAACCTCATGCTTTAGGGGGCAAATTTTATAGACATATTTGGGCACTGCAACCCCAATACTATATGTCCATAAACCAAGGGCTTCTAAGTCCCTAAAAGTGTTGCCTCATACCCTAACGGAGCAAGGTCAGTTGATTACATCATCTCCCAAAAGTTCTCCATGAAAAACTACTCATAACTGGTCAAAACTGGATCATCTCACTTGCTCCATGGTTAGGGTGTGATGCATCACACCTACTACACACAAGATGTGCGATGCATACTAAAAATTCCTTCTATAGGCTGCGATGAGCGAGAATAGACAAGTGGTAGAGACAGTTTGCTAAGTGGATGATCAAGGAATCTTCTAGAAACTTCTCATATGACACTTGCCTCTTAGAATTTGCCTAGGGATGAGTAAGATATCAATGAAATCTCCAAGTGGAACCAAGAACTATCAGTGGAATTACACTAATCAAAAACCTAGAGTTGACTCACACCTCTACAAATATCTATATATGGATCCCTCATCTCAGAGATCCAGAGGTTAGGGGTTGGAATCTTGTATCTTGTAGGGAAGTGTTGTTGGTTTCTTGGTGGAATATCATAGTGTTGGGTGATCTAAGATTTTCATGAGGTGAAGAAGGGATTTCATGCTGGGAGGATGACGCTGGGTCAGATCAATGGGTTGTAATCCTCTCTTCTAATCTTTACATCAATAAAGCTATTCAAGTTTTCCTCTACATTCTTGTATTTTTGATAATATATATGCATTTGTGTGGTCAATATATATCTGGTCCTATATTGTTTATGATTGTAGACCTCTAAACTTTGAAGGTATTATGTTTCTTTGACTTTACAGCTACTCTTTGAAGCGGAGTGGTCAAGGAAAGAGCGGCAAAGATCTGTCAGAGAGGAGAAGGAACAAGAAAGGAACCGAGCGAAAGATTGAGGTTGGTATTCTTTGCTCCTCTCCTATCTACTTCTCGTAAAGGAAAACAAAAGTAACTTTAATGTGTTTGTTTCTAAGATAGGTACCCGTCTTAGTGGGACTAGCATCTCTTCATAGAAACTAGATTTCCCGATAACACACACCCAACAGTGAGATCACTGTTTGTTCAGCAAACATTAAGTGAGAGAAGAGCAAATTGGATGATTGGTTTACATGAGTATGACTTAGAATTCAATCCAGTTCATAAAATCAAGGGCCATGGTCAATTTCCACTAGAAGTGGAAGCAATAGATGTGAAAGAATAAGATCCGTCTGGTTGGGAGAATGAAATCGAAATGTATAATGTTGAGCAAGATTCCCCCACTACCATCACAATTGGTACACAGATGTATGTCAATATCTTGAGCATGAAACCTTTACCTATCACTTATCCACACAGAAGAAGATGGCACTCAGACCCAAAGCATTATCTTATCAGTTAGTGCATGGGGTGATTTTCAGGAAGCACCATAATAGAGTTTTTCTCAAATGCCGAGAAGCGCATGGCTCAGAGAAAGTATTGTGTGATCTCCATGACAGACAAGTTGGAGGATTCTTTACAGGTAACAAAACTATGCATAAGGTTATGTGGGCCAGTTTCTATTGGCCCACATTATTCAAATATTCTCACACCTATGCCCACAAGTGTCCAGTCTATCAAAACTGTGTCAGCAGAGTAAAGAAGCCAACCGCCCCATTGCAGACTATTGCAGTGGAATAACCATTTCAACAATGGGTCTTAGATGTGATTGGTGAAATCTTTCCATAGTTGTCAAAGAAACACTGCTACATTATCACTACCATAGACTACTTTACGTAGTGGATAGCAGTAGTTCCACTCAAACAAGTGAATGGCTAGGAATTCATCAACTTCTTTAAACAAAACATCATCTCTAGGTTCAACATTCCGACTTCAATTGTCTTTTACAATGCAATGTATTTCTAATCATTAAAATGATATGATTTTGCATTGTAAAATGGAACCGTATTGAAACATTCATTTAACTACTATCTATAGGGAAATTGTCTTTCAAACTATATAAATAAAAACCTCATTTGTATTATCAAGAAGAACATTTTATCTGAATAGCGGAACTGACACTCCGTTTGGTGAATTCTTTATGGGCTAACCGAGCCATGCCAAAACCTTCTATGAACATGTCTCCTTACTTCCTAGTGTATGGAAAAGAAGCAGTCTTACCCCCGAACATCTACTTTCCTAGCCTTCAACTTTCAAAAGAATCCCAGGGCAATCCATGCTTATTGATTCAGGGTAGGATAGACACTCTTCACAAGCTGCAGGAACAAAGGAAAAAATAAAAATAAAAAATTTCACTTCACGAGAGTCATATCAAAAGGTGGTTTGACAAGAAGTCTGTTGGGAAGAATGAATTCACTGTCGGCAACTTAGTCTTGAAGTGGGACAACTACCATGAGGACAAAGGAAAAAACAATAAGTTCCAATCCCTGTGGATATGACCATTCATCATATACAAAAATCTTGGCCAACACACATATCTTCTGCAATCACTAGATCAGAGGATTGAGCCTCTTCCCGTTAATGGAAAATACTTAAAACATTATTTTCCAAGACAATCAAGGGTTTGCCCTGCCCTATGTACATAGTTTCTTTTCTTTCTTGTTTTTTTGTTGGTCTTGTTTTGTTTTAGTTTGTGTAAATAAGCATAGCGTGTGAACGTTTTTTCTAACTTATTTTCTTGTGGATAAATTGAAAAGAGCCTTGTGACACCACAACATTTGGCTAACTTTCTTCCTCCTTTTTTCTGGGTCACATATTTTGGTTGTTGAAGTTCTAAAAAAAATATGATCCATCCGTAAGGAGAGTTTTGGTTGAACCATGATCTTGTGTCTATTCTGGAAACATTATGCCACAATCGGTTCTTATGTTTCAGTTTTTTCATGCTTATCCAATCAGTACATGAGGAAAAGGGGAAAAATCTAAATGAGCAAACCTAAGTCACAAGTCTCTATATGCTTCTCTGAAGGAACAACCTCTCCTTCTCTCAGTAAGTTGGTATCCCTTTTCCACCCACAAAATTAATAAGTTCCAATGCATAATCCTCTTAAATATATAAAAAAAGGCAAAAGAAGAGAAAAACTTCCTACACAGAGAGGTGAAGAAAGCAAGTCCATCGGAGTACTATCCAGGTTCACTGGTAGTGAAGCAATGTTTGTGTTCCTGTGGTGACCCCACCAAGTTACTATCCACGCCTGATGGAAGTGGAGCAACACTTAAGATGAAAAAACTATACTCTGAAAATCTCAAGCTCGTGAACTCCACTACCCTTTCTAATTCAAAACATTTTGATATTGTTGAATCTTATGCCTGTGTTCGACTAAGAAAGGCACAAAGGGGACCATGTTTATTCATAGGGTAAGTAGGGAAGCCAAAGTGATCTACATGATGAATAAATACTCCCTCAAGAACTAAGACGCTGCACAAAAGAGTTAACTGAGACAGAGAAGTTGGAATTCCACAAGTGTGTTGCCAACTGTTGTTGCTGCTACAACACCCTCCTAAAAATTTTCCCGCACTAAATTTTGTATCCTTCCTTGGTCTTGCATATTATCGTCACAAGCATTGAAGTCCATTCCATGTGTTTTCTTTTAGTGTTTTTGTCCCTTTTGCAAGAGAACTAAAATGTCATATTTTCACATGTTAGTTGTCGCATAATGTCTATAAGCTTTTCTTTGTGGTTTCAAGGGGTTATATTTGTGTGAATGAGTTGATCTAACCATGTAAACATTTGTTGCACTCATTCCCAAAGTTTTAAGCATTGTCACACAAGTGTCATCACTGTTGTCGCAAAGTGTATCTTTCATGTGGCACTTGTCGTAAGTCATCACAAAGTTGTCAAACTGAGGGAAATGTGTGGTTCATGTGTCATGGGTGATCTATGTTGTTTTATCATCAATTCTCTAGGTGTGTGGTCACCGTAAAGTCATGTCACTGATCACATTAGTTCACTAACCCCACACTTAGCCAAATTTCAGAAATTTCCTAGCAACTTAGCTTGATCCGACCTTTCCCAACTACACATTATGTAGTTACAACTCTCAAGCTACAACTTTTTCCCTTGACACTGTGGAATGTGCAGTACCTACCTCCCAAGACTACACACTGCACAATTCCAGTGCTCAAGCTTGGACCTTGGCCCCTAGAATTGAGCAACCCATCCCTCCGTCCTGGCCTTAACTGTGCATTGTGCAGTCCCTAAGCTCAATCTCAGCCCTTGAGCTCTCAAGCTATGCAATTGTGTAGCTATCCAACCTCATTTACCTTCCAGAACTACACAATAGGGTGAACCTAGTGCCCACCCCCTAAGCCTGTCACCCTGACCTCCCATATTGCGCAGTTTCCTTCCTTATTCTAGCCTAAACTAAGCATTGTGCAGTATCAAGGCCCAAGATCCACCCGTAACTCCCTGAGATGCCCAATTTCATAGTCACTGAGCTTCTCTCTCAGCCTATCATCTGGTTTCCACTCAGTCAATGGATCAACATGTATCATCTTAGACTAGGGGTTTATCAAACTAATGTAGTCTCATCATGAGTGAATTAAAGATGCAACTATCTTACCATACCATGATAGGATGATGATGGAGGAGATGAATAAGGGAAACATGCTAAATTACATCTTTGTAGTTGATTATACATGTTGATAAAACAACAGAAGATAAAAGGGACACCAGTTTGTGACCACAACTCAAGACTTGATATTGTTGAAGACTCCTTACCTCTAAGCCATAAGGAGGTGGATAGAAGGGCATCCTCAAGAAGACATGTCACAGGCAGCAATAGAAGTGGCTTGACATTTCCATGTCATTAAGTAGTTGATGTCAACAATGTCATGTCATGAGTTTTAATATGCCACATCATTACTGTGGATTATATAATTATCTATTCAAAATATATTGTAAAGTGGAAGTCCAAAGGACACATTCAGAATATGAAGGGTCATGTAAAGTCTAAAAGTCATAAGAAGTCAAACAATCATGAGGGTATTCAAAGAGTCACAAGGAAGGTGAAGCATCACCTCATTGTAGTTTATATATACACCTTCATTGTATGAGCAAAATAATTTTCACCTTGGCTCCTTCTGGAAGGCAGTAGAGAGAGAAGCTAGTTCTTTTGGGGAGCAAGGAGTGGCTCGAACACTCCACTATTGGAGCTAGTGGTGTTCACTGTATACATGTTTCTTGGAACTTTTACTTAATATCGGAAGCCTCATGGCAACCACGTTCTTCATGCATTGATTATGAATATTTGTAAGACTATTCTATGGATATTTGTAGTTCATGTTTTCTTTCGTCTATGCTAAAGTAGTTGAACTATTTAAGTTATTTTAGTGTTTATGATATTGAGAATGTGTTGTAATGGTCATTATTATTGTCACATCCTTGTGGACTATTCCTCTAGACATTAGACAAATATCTTTGGTTGATTGGTTGTCATAATGACTGTCGCATGTTTGTGGATTATTCCACTGGATGTTAGACGGATACTTCTTGCTTACGTATGTCTCTACTAGGGTGGTATTATTACCTCTCTCTTAGAAAGCCAATTTGTTTTCTCCCTTCATAGTAGAAGAACCTTGACACACTTATAACCAAACACTAACTAGGCACACTCGCTTTTTGAAGGCACATTTGAATTCCTCTCTTACTGATAGTTAGAGCCATGGAAAATATTTAAGAAACCACAAACCAGGCCATATTTCTAATGAGGCTCCTATCCCAAACGATGTGAGGTCTAATTGGGACCAAATATTGGGGAGACTCCTTGAATGTTGGTAGGTCCAGCACCGTCAACAGAGACATAAACACCAAAGAATATGAGTGTGAATGATAGTAGGATTAGACTTTGACCCTTTGTGAGCAAAAATGAGAAAGTAATAGGGAAGACAATAGGCATTAATTTTACCCAGAGAATAAAAAAATACATTTAAGCAACAATAAAGGACCTGTGCAAGTATGACTAACCGCCCACCAAACAAAATGCATTTAATTAGAGTGAATATGGGATGGCGTGCATGTATTATTTCATGCATGCCAAGATAGTTAAAATTACATGTAAAACTAATTCAAAAAATAAACAATATTTTTTTTCTTTTATAGTGTTTCATTTTTATAATTTAAGTGAAATTAATTTAGGCTCTAAGCTTACTTCTATATATAAGTTATCTATAAAGTGGTTTTCTTAAGTTCCAATAAACTATATTGGTATTAGCGAATGTTAGTAATTATCATGATCATAAAATAAGTGACAATCATTTTTACAATGAAATTACTTTATAAATGTAAGTTGCATGTAAAAAGCAACTTAAAAATGTACAACAATTTTGATGAATTAAGGAAAAAATACCTTCATTATTTAACTTTGTCTATAAGCTCATTTTTGTAAGTAAGTTATTTATGATGTTACCACCTTCATAAAATAATAGAGAATCATCTTTATATTGAAATTACTTTAACCTAAATTAGGGTGCTAACACAACAGAGTGAGGTGACAACTAGACGATAAGCCTAGGCTACATGCCAAGGTTGCCACCATCATACCCATCATGTCACTCATTAAAAGATTATATTAGATATCTAACTTGCCACCCTATATGGATTATCATATTAATGTGCTTGTGCAGGATATGTTTCTAGAATGATCGTGTTATCTCAAAATCTGACCCTGGAAGGCTGCAGACCAGGAAGACCTCAAGTAACTATTTCAAACCTACTTTAGGCTGAGGCTTAACCTCCTCAACCTGAGAGGGCTCTCTCTGAATGGATTAAGGATTTTGATTATAGATAAGATGGCTAACTCTTGTAGAATAACTATGAAAAATATGAATGGTGGAAACACATTAAATACTATCCATTGGGCTTATGGAGTCAACAACATCTCAATACCACAATAAACTCAACCTTACATAGAAGTCAGGGCATTCAGCATTTAAACATTCAGAACATAAACTCATATAGGACCACACAGTTTATAAATGTATACAGGAAGTCAGAGCACATTCAGTGAATTCTGAGTGATTATACATCCATACCACTGCAATAATTAAGGAAAGAACAACATCATATATTCTGAACATAAAGATCCCTCATGAATCCTGAGAAGTAAAGCCAAACTTGTATTACTGAAATAGAGTTTTACATAAGCCAAATACCAGTCTCTTCTAAGATTTCCCACCTTGATTACATTGTTGTTTCAGCTATATATAGAGCTCTTATTCTAATTGATCGAGATTCCTCCTCAAGCATGAGGGGAATTCGAAAACTTCTTCTATTACTAACAACTCTTTAAACTCTAACTACTTTAATAAATACAACATAATGTTAACTGGAGTTTTTTAGAGATCTAAATCAACTATAACTCTAACACCATATTACATGCATAATGGCCTTAATTAAGATGATTCCTTTCTTTGACATCTGGTTCTCTTTCAGCTTGACTGAGATGGGTGTTTAATGCTCCATGTTGACCTTGAACGTTGTACCTTCTCCACTGTCCAGAAAAATTGGGAGTCTATCCTTACTTCTCGGCTTTATGGTCTTCAAATCTTCATGAGTCGGTTTTTTAATTGTTATCCCTCAAAATATGACGGTGGCCACGTTGTGATGTGCTGTCCACTGTTATGAAACCTGATTTGATGATGTGTCATCCACTATTTTGAAAACCAAAGGGAAAACGCATTCAAGTTGTCTGATGCATGTTTCAATTCTCTTATGATATGACAAAATACCACTTTTTGATTCAAATCCTTTATTTCCACTTGTGCTATTCTGATTGGTTGTTGTAACTTCAGGTGTTTTCGTTGTATACAACTATCCTTCAAAATTTTCCCGCTTCAACTTCAAAACTGCTTGATTTAAGTTGAAATCATCGCCTTTAGCAGTTTCGTAGCGCGCTACGAAACTGCTGAGTTGTTTAAAAGACTTGTTTTTTAACCTGAGACCTTTATTAACCGAGTATTTTGATTGCCAAAAACTTCTTTAGACTTTCCAAAGGCTAAATGGGGATTTAGATTTCTTTAGAAATATAAGATCAAGCAAACTTATCAAATTTTTTTTTAAACAAAATCTTACTTGAAATGTAAACTCATTTAGTAGGTCCTTTAAGCTGGTTTAGCTGTGCCTTCAGATCTTCAATTTGTTTTTTCATAACCTTATTACCAGCTCTTAGTTGCATATTGATCATTCTGATGTACTTGGCTTCTTTGATTGCTGGCACTGTCCAGGTGTGAAATTGTGTATTGCAATCAACCACTTCTACAGCTGCATTCTCTTCCCATAGAGTTTTAATTCTATAATAGTTTGCTTATATGACTGCATGTCTTCTAGAATCTTTCTTCAACTTGGCAATCTCATGCTTAGCTGATTCCAATTGGCTCTTCAGGTCTGCTATATTATCTTCTTTAGATGTAATGAATGTTTTGCCTGTGTTCTTCTTTTGCCAATGTTGTGTCCCTTCCCATGTTTCCTCTGTTCTGGGCAGTGCTTCCTGTACTTGCTGGAATCTCCTTGTCATAGGTCTTCTAGGTTTAAAAACAAACTCTTCAGTTGGCTCATCAAATTTAAGCCTTTTTGAGGCCTTGGATTTCTTGGTGCTTTCTTTTTCTGACTGTATCAACTCAATTTGAATTGGTTGAGACTGCTCAAAATCAATAGCCTGTAATAAGTCATTTAGACTTCCCTTGGACACTGGACTTTCTTCAACTGCTATAGCTTTACCTTTTTCCTTATTCATCTGGCTTCTTGTTCTTATCCTTGGGACTACTTCAGATGTACTTGTTTCAGGTATAGTCCTTTTACCCTGAGCTTTTCCCTTAGTTGCTTGCTGAGGCTGATCTTGGATGATGAGTGGCTTCACTTGTTTCCTTGTTTGTGAGTTTGGAACTCTTTTAGCTCTTGCTTCTGTTTGGAGCTCAGCTATTGTAAAATCTCGCTTGATTATCAGCCTCGCTTGATTATCTTTGTAGTTGAAATTTTAAAATTTGCCGTTTAAAATCTCTCAAGTTGTAATCTTGCAGATTTGTCATTCATGCAGGACTTACAACCATCATTAAGATTTATGCACGGTACTCTTTCTTGGGAGTGATGATTCGTGCATATCAACAGATCTAGTGGTGGTGATAGTGGCAATGAGTGGTGAAAGGTGATAAGAGGGGTACATGAGCTGACATGAGAAGACACGGCCTATGACTCACCTAACGGACTTGACATTTCGGGAAAGATTCGCTGCGAAATGTACGAATCCATGATTTCGCAGCGCTGACAGTTTTAAATTTGAATGATGCGCTGCGAAACTGCCTAATCGGGATTGCGCTGCGAAACTGCCTAATTGGGGTTGCGCTGCGAAAACACTTTAATGGTGTAAATGCGCTGCGAAATTGCCTAATTGGGATTGTGCTGCGAAAACATTTAAATGGTGTATATGCGCTGCGAAATTACAAAAAGGTTCGGTGACTAACCCAAGATAACATGTGGCTATAAAACAATGGTGGATGGAGGGGGATCAATGGAAGCTGAGAATAATTTTACTAAAAAGACCTCTTCAAAACTTCAGATTCTAAGGGAAAAAAATTAAAACAACAATAGACTAGCACTGACCTTTGTCATCGGACTAGGATGAAAAGTTACATATATCAGTTTTAGTTCTAAGTGATAACAGATCGTGTGATTTTTCCCAACTAGGATCCTCAAAAAGCATGCCATTTACATTTTAGAAACTGCTCATTGGTTGCTTCCTTAGACTACCATGGTTTTTCCTGCGGATTCATGGTTTATAACTTGATGGTAGAGCATTTTCCTTGGGAATTTATATGTCCGTTACCTATGATAGATTGAGATGAGGATCTCAATATTTATTTTTCTAGCTCACATAGTGCCTTGCTAGATGGTATCATTTAGTTTTGTATCCTACATTTTCCCTATCCCTCAACCTTGATTCACTTCTATTTTGCATGAGCGTTTCTACCTCTTGCTACATTGTCTCACTATAAATCTCAATGTAGGTGAGGTGGCAGAGGAAGATGGAAGTTAGGGGGATCCCAAGCACATTTTAGAGCTTAAGCCTCGATCCAAAGCTATCACTCGCACCCACCAATGGATATCTAGGATAAAATTGGTGCAGTAGTAGCAAGTGTTAGACAAGAGAGGCAAAGAAACCTAGACTTGGAAGTCATGGTTGATTTGGATACGTGGATCCCAAACATGGGCAACATCAGAGGGTGTCAAAATCAATATATCTACATAGTTTATTTATATTGGTATATAAATATTCTATGGAAAAAGTATTGGTGGATAGGCATGAGTCCAGGGACAACAATATGAAAAAGATGGATGACATGAAGGAGCTTCTTCTTTATGACAAAGTAAGGCTACAATGCTTAGATTTGGGATCACCTTTAGGTCCAACAATGTATATCTCCAAAAAATAGGCCAACCATTCCATTGACTTGGATGCTTCCTTTTCGACCTAACTTCCAAGTACTATTAGTCAATTATGTTGTGTTGCTTAGCTTTTAAGTTTTCCCAGTCTCCTATATCTTTGTAGTTTTCACTAGTTTCCCTTGGTTACTGGTTTACAAGGCCTTTTTTGTCACAATAATGTCACAATAATTAAGGAATGGATTTTTAATTTAAAAAATATTGAAATTACCTTATAAATTAAAGTTACATGTAAAAGTACGTTGAAAAAGAACAATAAAGTTTTTCTTTATTATAAGCTCACTTTTATAGATAAGGTATTTATGAAGTGCCCCACTTTTATAAAATAAAATTCTTTTTTACAATAAAGTTACTTTATTAATTAAAGTTCGATACAAAAATATTAGAAAAAAATTAATCATTCATTTTTATAAATTAAGTGAAATGTACTTTACAATAAAGTCTCACTTATCAAATAACTCAACATTGAATGATTTTTTGAAAAACAAACTGAAAAATAAGAAGAAGATTTGAATAGAAGGCTTTTTATTTAATAAAACAAATTTCAGTTAGATGAATGAATATTAAATATAGAACAACGGTTATGACAAATTATAAGGTTATTTATTTATTTTACTTTTTTTCTCTACGTGTATATGTTTACCCAAGCCCCTCGGGGTATGTCAACTCACAATCTCCTTGTAATTGAAGTATTATGTTAGAAGATATTCCAAGTTCAAATCCCCTAATTTACCCGTGGGCCACATGCTAGGGGTGAAGTTGTTCACTTAGACATTATGGTGGTAGTGATTGGAATTGACCTTGTGTCACGTGAGTACAAGATTGGCCCAATTGTTGATTCCTTTAGTTAAAAAAAAATGTATACGTTTACCCCAAAACCCTTGTTTTGCTCAAAAATGCTTCAATAAGGTCACCTAAAGACAAAAAAGTTCTTCAGAAAATACTAATAATAATAATAATAATAAATTTTACAATAATGAAGTTAGATACTGGTTAAATTGTCTTGAAAAATGCTAGTTTTTTCTTTGTTCTTGAATTGTTTAGCTTGCATAAAGTATAGATGAAAGAGTATATGCAACAAAGAAAAATACTTTCCACTTTCTTTTTTTATTTATTGATATCACATAGAGCATATGACAAAACACATACTGAAATTCTTTTTTTTGGTTGATCACACCTGCCCTGAGTCGCACCAGCGGAAACCATGCTAGATTTTTTGGTATCGGCGAGACTAGAACCGGTGACCTTTGCTTACGGAGAACCTTAACAACGCGCTCCTTCACCGACTGTTCTAAACCTCTTTGATAAAACACATACTGAAATTCAAAAGAGTAGCAAATCAGGAATAAATAATAAAACTAAAATATTAACTTAGAATTTATTTTAAAAGGGAAAAATCAAAATTTATACCTCCACTTATAACAAAAATGGTCATATCTTAGGCAAATGGAAACCATTCTAAGTGGAACAAAAAATGTTTCCACCTAAAAGTAGCATTTTGAAAATAATGGAACAATCTACTTAGCCTACAAATTCATAGAAATAGTAAAATTCACAAATAATTTGATACTTGAAGTAACATAGGTTCAAGATCCCAATCAATAATGGGAGTAAGTCCTCAAATGGTCTTTGATACCATGTTTGATAAAATACAATATTTCCACATAGAATGAACACCTTACACAACCACTCACACAACCATATTAAATATCAACGCAAAAGTGTTTTTATGTAGTTAAAACCGTTAAACATATAAATAGTCCATGGCCCCAACTAACATGACAATTCGAGGAAATCTATTATTTTAAAAGAAAAATGTGAGCATAAAATTTGGTAAGTAGTCTATAATTCAATTTCAAATGAGTCATATTAGTATTTTTTGATGTAATTTTGTTTCATAGAAGTTTCAGATTATGAAATTTTGAAGACTCTTAGGAGACATTTTGAGGTACCTAAAATAGAAAATTTAGAATCATATTTGAAAATTTTGAGATATGTCATGATGTAAAATTATATCCTCCAGAGAGGTCCAAAAATCAACAAGTTTTGGGAAAATTATCATAACTTTCTCTTAGCATATCAAATCTTAGTAAAACATGTGTAATTGTATAGAAAACATATCAAAGTACTATAGATCAATATTTTAGACTTATAAGGGTCTAGTTTACAAAGATATATCATAAGAAAAATCAACTAGAAGGACAAACTCTAGAACATGGTTTTAAAAGGTATGCTAAATTAAGACTATCATAATTTTTTATTGGTATGTCTAATTGATGTGATATAAAATTCACTACAAAGAGAAAATTTAAAATATTATTACTAAAAACTTATCATAAGTGTTTGATATCACTATTATTAATATATTGAATTTGTAAGTTGAGGGCTTCGGTTAGACCTAAATTAAGAATAAATGGAAATAACTAGATTTAGAAGAGATGATGATAAAGATGAAATCAATATTGAGGAATGGTTAAGTACAATAAAGGAAAATAGTATGAATCCTTCAAGGAAAATAAAGCATCCTCATCTTCAAAGCTTTGAAGTAGTGGATGAGTATTAATAAAGATAATACACTAAATAGCACATGAGAAGTATTTGGAAAATCTTCTTGGATAAATGGATCAAGGAAATAAACATGGAGGTGGTGCATAAAATTCAAGATGACTTAAAAGAATAGAAAAAATATATCAAGAAGAAGGATGAATCATGATAATCTATAACTTACAAAACCTTAATGATGCATTCATTAATGTGATTGAAAATTAAAGTAGGAAAAGAGTAACAAGGGGAATTGAAAAAGGAACAATTCAAAGGTAAATTAGAAAAATAAAGATGAAGAAATATGTTGATTATGAAACCATAATTGAAATTTAATCAATCGTGATGTCACGATATTGAAAGAACAAAAGAAACTTTTGTCAAATTCAAGAAGAAACAAGGATCTTTGATGAAGAGACTGCCAAAGGACTTGAAGAGGAAATTTACAACAATATTGAAGAATCCCTATACATGGATGAGATAAATTAAAAAATGCATTCTATAATTGAAGAAAAATGTTGGTATTTGATAGATGGGGTCACATTGAAGCTTCAATTAAAAGAAACATGACAAGATTCAAGAAGGACACCAAAAGATACCAAAGTTTAACTCTGTCTAAAAGAATCTATGTGTCAAATATGATAGTATTATCTCAAAGGCTAGAGTAATCAAAGACCAGTCAAAGAGGATAGAGAAGGCCATTATATTTAGGAAGACAAATGAAATGGGTATCCCGAATGAAACACAATAATCAAGTGTGAAAACATATCAATGTCCTCACTACCATGAAAAATTTAATGGGAGAAAAAAAGATCAATATCAACATTATGAGGCAAGAAGTTGGAATACTCGTCAATATCCATAAAATGCATCAAAAAGTTATTATTCCATAGAATATTATAAAATACTAACAATTACTACAAATTGGGGAAGTCACAACAACACAACATGGAATTAAAGGAAATAAAATTATGCAATAACCAACTATCAAGGATTAAGACAAAAAAATGAGCTTTGATGGTTTGATCATCATTAATGGCAAGTTGAATGTGGGAATATAAGGAAATCCTATTATTTGGTTTCATCACATGGAACACCCTTAACTACAAAAAATTGAGGACACAATTTTTATGGAGAGAACTATGTTATCACCCCAAAGGGGGAATCTATTGGTTTAAAATTATATGATATGAACCCAAGGTGGGAGGCATATAAGTTGTTAAATGTGCATGTTATAGGGTTATCATAGTGATGAAGGGGATACATGTGTAACTTTTAATAGGTATACAAAGAGATCATGTAGTCATTATTGACGACATGTGATTTAATTGTATGAATTTATTTGGGTATTTAGAGGTATTTCTCATATTCTTTAATGAGTTATTATGTAACTTAGCTCTTTGATCTATCTTGGAATTGTGCTCCATGCTCACATTTGCATATATTGTGAGCACTTTTGGTATTTTATGTATTTTATTCGTAAGGGAAATTCTATTATTTGGTTTCATCACATGTAACACACATAACTACAAATATTTGAGGACAAAGACTTTTGAAAGAGGGTACTATGTTATCACCCCAGAGGGGAAATATATTTGGTTAACTGTCGATGGTATGATGCCAAGGGAGGGTATATGTCGGGTTAAATTTACATGTAACATGTAAATGCATCTATAATAGGGTCACCATAGTGATGAAGGGGGCACGTATGCAATGTTTAAATATGTATATATAGGGATCAGGTAGTCATTATTGAGGACATGTGATTTGGATATATGTATATATCTGGGTATTTGGAGATATTTCTCTTATTATTTAAGGAGTTATTGCGTAATTTATCTCTCTTATCTATCTTAGAGTTCTTATTTACACTCATTTTTGTGAACGTGGTATGTACTTATGGTGTTCCAAGCCTCTCCTGCATTCTTCTATAAGTATATCAATTTTTGTCATTTAGGTGAAGGTAAAATAGTGTAGTTTTCATTTAACTAAGTTGCAATGAAATATTTAAAACGTACTAAACATATTCTATAAATTGATATTATTGATGATATTTCAAGGTTGTACTGATTTGACAACTTTGGGTCATCATCTTTCTAATAGTTTGTGTTGCTCATAATGATATCTTTAGTAAAATTTGGCATAAGTGGTTATTCATATAACTATTTTTCATTGTAAGTAATCAAAATATGGTGACTTGAAATCCTCTTGTTTGTTGTAGAGATGAAATTTGTGTTGGTTGTGTTCTTGGCAAGGATCACTATGACAATTTTGACAAATGTGTCTCTTGGCATGTCTTGTCCCCAGTGTAGCTTGTTCATAGTGATTTAGGTGGTCTTAATTATTTTTATTCTTTCTTTGGGTGTAAGTAATTTTTAATTTTCATTGATGACTTACCGATATACACTTACGTTTACTTACTAAAACTTAAGAATAAATATTTTGACATATTTTGTGCCTACAAGCCCCTTGTAGAAAAACAATCTAGACAACAATTGCAAAGGCTAATAAAAAATAATGGAAGTGATATGTTAACAACAAATTTACAACTCATTGCACTAAATTAGGCACTCAAATGCAACATACTAGTCAATATCCACCATACAAAAATGGTGTTTCTAAGAGAAATAACTAAACCTTAAAGGAAATGATAAATTATATGATCCAATATAAGGGATTAAGTCTCCCTATTATGTGGAAGCTATAAGTTGTGTCAATGGAATACTTAATTTCATTCCCACAAAGGATTTATATGATATAACATTAAAATAATCATGGACTAAAATTAAGCAAAATATGAGCCACTTGCTTGTGTTTGGTAGTGAAGCTTGGGTTCACTTTCCTAGTGAGAAAAGGAAAGCATTACAACCTAAAAGTGAGAAGTGTTTTTTTTCTATATATTCTAAAGATATAAAATGTTTCAGAATTCTTCAACCCCATTCCAATGAAATTAATATCAAAAGATATGTAAGTTTGATGAAAATATCTCAACCTACAAGCTTTGATGTTTTTTCCATCTTCATCCCACAAGCCATCTTTGGCATTTGTATTACCTTCTAGTCCTATTCTAGTTTCTTCCTTAAATGATGATAGTGAAGATGGAAATCCACCTTTTCCTATTAACCTTCCTCCAGTTGATTCCATTGAACATGAACTCATACCAACACCATAACTTCTTAGATATATTGATTCAACATGAGAAATAGCTAATGATCCTGCATATCAATGATGCACATGTTCACAAATCCAAGAGCTTGATCTCTTTTGGAACAAGTTTCGAAACTCATGATCTATATCTAGCCATATAGATTGGGACATAACAACAAATAAAGAATATCATTCGTTAATTCTAAATGATACTTGGGATCTTGTACATATTATAATAGGAATAAAACCTGTCAGATGTAAATGGGTGTATAGAACTGAATACACATTAGATGGAAATGTTGAGATACATAAGGCCTAGTTAGTTACAAAAGGATTCTCTCAAGTTGAACATATCATTTTCTCATGTATCCAAAATGAATTATATCAATATTGTTTTAACCCTTACTTCTTCACATAATGGGAGGCCCATCAAATAAATGTTAAATGTAGCTTCTTGTATGGGAAATTGTATGAGGTAATTTACATGGAACAAGCCCCTAGCTACACTAAATATGACTCCAACCTTGTGTATTAGCTTAAGAACTATCTCTGTGATCTTAAGCAAGCTCTCAGGCTTGGTATACTAAGAAGGATGACTTTCTTCTCGAGACTTTGTTTTCTAGATGCAATTACCAAAATGTATATACTAGGAAAGTACAACAACGTCTCATAATATTCTTTTTCTTTTTATGTTGATGACCCTATCCTCACTGGTACTGACCCTAAACTTTCTAACCATTTGAAATCTAACCTTAAGAAGAAATTTGAAATGGTAGACTTAGGTTCTTTGCATTATTTTCTTGGCTTCCAAGTATAATAAACTAGAGAAGTAATTTCTCTTTCCCAATCTAAGTATGCATGTGATTGTTTTTTCTATTTTCAGATGGAAGATCATAAATTAACCTCATATTCCTTCTAGTTTGGAGTCAAACCTGCTACCATCTATACTAGAATCAAATTGCATGCCACTTTGTACTGTTAGTTAGTTTGTAGCCTCTTATATTTGACTCATACTCATTCTAGTATTTCTAATACATAAGCTAATAACTCAAGTTTTTCCACCTATAAAGTGCAAAAATAGATGATAAATTGTGCCCTGATACATTTTGGATCACTAAACTTACTTAGGAGAGAATGGTATATAAGAATAGAAATTGATGGGTTTATAACCTCCATACCCCCTAAGGATAAACATTGTTGCCCCCATTCTTAATGTTGCATTGTTACCAAATGTGTTGTTTTGCATTGGTATGCTTGTCATTTTATTGTGTATGAAACCTTTAAAATAAGATTTTAGTTGTTTTTATAACTCATATGACAAAATTACTACCTTCGAGAATAAGTTTCTTAAGATATTTTATTTTTTCATATTTTTTTTAAATGATTATGTAAATACATATTCCATTAATAATCAAGAGTAATAAATAATGTTGTTTCTAACATTAAAATGAAACAATTTTATTGTTAGGATTGTAAATAAAATCATTAATATTATTTATAGCATCATTAATATTGTTTATAGGATTGTAAATAAAATCATTAATATTATTTATAGCATCATTAATATTGTTTATAGCATTTTCTTTCTCATTTATTAATTCCTTATAACAGTGAGAGAAAAAATTTTCGCTTTACAACTTAGAAGGGATGAAACGTGTATTATAAGCAAATTTATTAATGAATATGTTTGAAATGTTTATTATAAGCCAATTTATTAATGAAAATGTTAAAACATTTTAAAAATCAAGAAAATTGAAAAATGCCACAATGGCAAGCTCAAGTGTTTGTGTTTGAGTAGTTGAGCTATCTACCTTTGTGAGATCCGTGAGTTATTGTCCTTGTCACATTATATGTTATAATGGGCACTAACGGTTTGCATCGGGTAGGATATGCAAATGCTAAAATGTGTCTAAAAACTTCTATACCATTTTTATTTTATTTTTAATAATCAATATAGGTTTATTTTGACTATATATTTTATTTTTTTGAATATTTATAAATTCAAATAGAATATATATATAATTTTAATAGTTATATTATCACTTAAAATTTAATTATTTATTTCATAACAAAAAAAAATCTTATACATTAGTTTGATATCTAATTTAATCATATTTTAAAGTTAAATTTATTATTAATTAATAAATTAAATTATTCATATAAATATTATTATAACTAAAAATATTAATGTGGTTGATATAGTTGGAGGTTTTTCATGACGAGGGATAGATGGCCACACATTGGATAGTGGAGCTAGATGGGCCTCCAAGTGCTGCATGAACGAATTAGTGGGTTGTTGGGATCTAGACCCCTCTCCTCACGAGTATTACATAATGTAGTGCAGAGGCGGGAGGGTGGCTAGTTGTAAACGTTGGGCATTAGGAGAGAGTGTTGGGTGAGACAAAGTTACAGGTTATTGGTGCCCTGGCTCAGGTTGTGGCTTGGGGCGATAATTCAGGGCGAGTTCGTCGTATGCAGGCGTGTGGAGAACTAGAACTTGCAAACAATTTGGCCATGGGATCTAGGGGAGGAATTCTCTAGCTGGTGTGATAGGTGGTACCGTTCTAGGGTTGGAGAGTGTGGTTGGGGAGAAAACGTCACACCATTCTCAGTTTGGATATATCTATGATTCGCCGCATCTCCTCTAGAGAGTTAGCATGGTGGGGAGCACGAGTTTTGGTACCTTCGCTGGAATGGCTCACCCAATTTCGAGAACAACAACACACCTCCCTACTCCCTAGCAGATTATGGTCATGGTTCTCACATTTTCTACTTAAGGCTCCCCAGCTCAGGAACGATAAGTGAAGTTTTATTGTGTTTAATTTAAATTCGACTTGTGTGGTGAGCTTCACAAGAAAGACAATATCCTCCCCATGGCAGTGCGACTGGTGGTGATGGTGTTCGCTGCATGCCTAGACAGAGAGGATGCACCCAATGGGGGGGTGTCGGCCATCGTATGGACAAACGTCTGCACCATGGAGAGCTTAGCTCAGACTTAGAGTTGACTGAGAGCCGCCATTCTAATGCAGATGTTGCCATGTCACTAGGCCGCTCCCCAAGCCATGTCGAGGCTTCGGCCACCTTGGAGTCCATTGCGGCCCATCTGAACAACATCCAGCTCAGCATGGAAACTCTTAGGGAGCAGAGCTATGATGACAGGAATGAACTTGTGGCTTATATTAATGACCTCCAACATATGCAGAATGAGATCCTAAACTCCATACAAGGCCTTCAACGATAGCTCCAGTGCACAAACAACCATCTCCGTGCCTTGGAGACTCAGGTGGAACACATAAACTATCATATGCACAAGTGGGATTCGTTCTTTATTGCTTCTCCCACGTTCCCCCCCCCAACACCCCTCCTTAATGTGTATTCCTAAGAAATGTTTTCTTCTCCTTTTGTATCGGCAATAACCAATGACACGGGTTGCCTTGGCTTCTTTTTAGGCTTCATATTGTTCAAAGCAAGGCCTGCGCCAGCTCTTAAGCCTGCAACATAGCCTTGTGAGGCAGTGGTAATATATTTTGATGTTGTGGCAATGATGTATTTTGTTGAATTTGATGCTATGATAATATAATGAAGTTTCTTTGACCGACAAAAAAAAAGAAAAATATATAGCCAAAAGCTTCCTAAACATAACCAAAAAGACTATTGCAACACAAAGAATGTCTTACTAATGCACACATTTACTTGATTAACCATGTATGAAAAGGTTATGGGTCAACTTTAACTTAAGAAAAAAAAGGAATTATAAGTGAATGTTATAAATAATAATGAGGAACTTATCATGGAGGAACTTATTAGAATTGGAATAATCTCAAATCCCTAGGAAATTGGTGGGCAGGGAGCCATATGCCACAAATATAATTTTTTTAATTTATTAAAAGCAATGGACCATTTTGTTAAATAAAATTCACTTATATAAATGAATGTTATATATAACAATGAGAAACTTATTAGAATATAATAATCTCAAATCCCTAGGAAATTGATGTGCAAGGAGCCATGTGACAGGAATCTAAATTTTTAATTTTATTAAAAGTCAATGCAACTTAACAAACTCTTCAATACACTATAGTCCTTGATAAGCATTAATACTAAGCATATGCTAAGCATATTCCCTTGAGAAACAATCTACCCATCAATTAAAAAAAATCAAAAAATCCTCATCTACTTTAAATTGAAATAAAAAACCTTTGAGAATTAATTAATAAATTAAATTATCCATTATAATATAAAATGATTATTTAAATTAATTATTATAAATTAAAATGATTATTTATTGTCACATGATTATCTACGATGTGGCTATTTCCGCTCCTAGTTATTAAATTTAAGGTCACACTCATATTTCAACAAAAATTTAAGACATCACCCATTACTTTCATTAAAGGTTATGGCTTATGCGTTTATTTTTCCATTTCTCGAAGCATCTAAAAGATTATATAAATTCAATAAGCCTATTTTATTACTTGTGGGTAGTCTACGGGTACCCCACTTCTATTCTTATTCTTATTCTTAGAATCTTGCCAACGCTTCAAAAGCAATAAATTAATCCACATAAGTGCATGTGCTGCTGCAATTATATATTGTGAAAATTAAATATTGTGTCACACTTAGTCACAAACTTACACATGTGGGCCAAATCAAACTTACACTTTGTGGGTCAAAATATTTGAATGGTCATTAACATGAAATGACAGATGGACGAGGGATTCCATTGTTTTAAAAAACAACAAAGAATTATGGGTTATTAAGAAGATGTTGAAATTTGTGATTGGGTTATGTTTTATAATTTTAATTTTTTAGTGGAATATAGGTGTTTCTATATGATATTTTTTTAAGAGTTGTGCTAGAGAATCTTTTCAATCACATTATGTTGTTTTATATTTGATGATCATGGTTCAATTAGCATTATGTTGTTTTAATGCATTTATATAGGTATGGTCATTGTATGGTATATTGATTAGTTGGCTAATATCTATAGAAATTTTGATTCTATTTCCAAAGTATTTTTTGAAAAATTTGAGAGTTGTGTTAGAGATTCTCTTACAATTACATTATTTTGTTTTACATGTGATGCTCATTAAATATTGTTATATATGATTCAATTAGCCTTAGGTTGTTTCAATGCACTCTCATGGGTGTCGTCGCCATATCGTATATTGATCAGCTTCCTAATATCCATATAATTTCTAATTCGATTCCCAAGTATTCTTGACCTTTTTCAATGACTAGTTTGCAATGACATAAGAATTGAAATAGTTACCTATTTCAATTCCCTCAATTTCATCAATTATTCCTTCAATCTACCTCCAAGGATGTTTAGGGCAATGCTCTTGCCTAGATTGTTCCCATACAACCTAGCTTGTGACTTAAACTAGACGCAGATTTTGCTCTTTGTGGAAACTTCCATGAAACTCACTCACGTCCAATGTTCCCTAATGTCACCTAATTATGAGCCCCATGGCCTAGTTCAATTGATGGGTTAAGGTAGCACTAGTATGATATCTCTTCTAATCACATCAAAGTAGGAACCTTGTATACCATATGGATATTTTTTGTTTAGATTGAAGAAATTTTATGCCCTAGGTTATGTTTGCATGTGTAGAAGGCACTATCAACTACATCATTTCTCACACATTGTTGGTGGTTCCCTAGTAGGTATATTCTCTACAATGGCATTAGGTATGTGTGTGTCATTTTCTAGCATTGCATTTTATCTTTTCCCACCCTTTGAATATGGCATAAGATCCACCCCATTTTGACAAGTGGTTGAACCTAACTGCTCTTTCATTTAGTGTTGCTTGGCTATAATAACTTTCTCCACATGGATTTCCTTGCCCAATAACCCTTGTTTCATTTTGGCACCAATGGAATTTCATCCTCCTTAAGATGGGGAGTCTATATAGTCTACATCCAATAGGTAAGCCTCATACTCATCACGTTGAAAACCTTATCTCTAGATTCCCACATTAATGGTCGATATTATTTGTTGGGTTATCACTTGATATAGGCCCTTCACTTCACTATCGTTGCATGTGCAAGTATTGAAGCTTGAATTGGATCGAGAAGAAGTAAAGTAATGATCAACATCAAGGGATTTGTCTTTGAGTAGCCATAAAGACTAGGTAGGTCCTCCTTATTGCTGAATGGTAGCTATATAAAGTAGAATGTAGGCTAATCTTATAAATTAAAGTTCGTATTTCTTTGAATTCAATATGTTAATAGTCCACCCTAACTATAGGATAAATTCATTTACAACACAATTGTTGATGTGATATGCATGTTTGATGGTAACCAACCTCATATGGGTTTTATTTATGAGGGCATGGATGATTACATGAAAGCCATTTCAAGTGTTTTTGATAATATGGAAGTTATTGCGAGGAGATTTGGGAGGTAATTGATTGAAAATGGAAGAATATGTGTATCCCTTTACTAGCAACAATGTGCTATTTGGACGCTATATTATTTGGGGTATCAAGAAATCAATATGAAGAAGTCATAAGTGGAATTTATGAGGCCAACTGACATGCTAAATCCATATCCATCAATTGTAGCTTTGGTGAGAACACAAATTAGGGAATACAAGTTAGAATAGATGTTTGGAACTAAAGTAGCAAAGTATGGTAGGGTCAAAAGTGCTCTGGTAATATGGTGTGGATTTTATGCATCAAGGACCCTAGAATTAGAAACATTTGCAACTTGTGCCTTGAGGCAAGGATCAAATGCATTAGTTTGCGAAATAAATTATTGTTCCTTTGACCATATTCATTCAAAAAAATAATAGATTGTTATCTAGAAAATTAAAATATATTGAAATTTATATTCACAATAACTTGCAATTGACTCTAAGTAATGTAGCTAAAAAGTCATATAATTCTTCTATTCCATGTTTCAACCCTATTCCAAATGCATAAGAAAATGAACATGATCTTTACATCGAGAATAATAAAGCTAATCCTCAATCTAGTGATAATGATGCTTTTAGTGGTTTCACTACTACAAGTGCTCTTGATGATATAAAGCTTTTTAATGTAACAAGTGAACCATAAAAGTATCACAATTAAAACTTGTATTCCTATTTCAATTTCCTTTTTTAAATGCAAAATGGTATAAAACATTTTAATGTTATGTTTTATGACAATGCTTTTGAAATACATATTTAATCATGTTCACATGCTACTTTTATCTTTATTATACATATTTAATTATCTATATTTTCATTTTCATATTAAATTTTAATGAATTTATGTCCAATTTTATTTTTAAAAATGTCAGTGTCAAATTCTTTTTATTGAATGAAAATCGTCTAACTCAATTTCAAATCTGAATCAAGTAACTTAAAAGGGTGGGCACGTGTACAATATCCATTAAATAAGGAAATCGTATTATATATATATATATTTCAAGTGTATGATTATGAGATTTTTTTGTTTGCATTAGATTCTAATTCATAGCCCATAAGAATCATTTTGTTGTTTATGAAATAAAAAGTTAATAGTTAATTGTTTTTGAAATAAAACTTCTGCATTATCAATTTCATAATCCCATGTTATGAAGTTAATAGTTATGATTTCAAAATATCACAACACCATTATGTACAACCTAGTTTGTTAGTTTGTTTGCGAGGATATGATGTAATATCATATAATTTATGATACTATAAATCAGTGCATATTCATTTTCTTTTTAATTTTAAATTTATTAGAGATGAAAAATAATTCAATATAATGAGATGCAAGTTATATAATAAGGTCGCATTTTAAATTTTAAAAGAATGTATTATGGGATCAATTTATGATATTTATCATATTCAAATTAGATATGAAACTTTGTCATTTGAGATCTTAAAAAAGTAAAGGCTTGTTTTAAAGATAATGTAAATATTGTATAGTAAAATGGATAACTACACATTAAGCATTACACTAAGAAATGATATAACAAGAAGAAGCATTACACTAAGAAATGATATAATAAGAAGAGAAGGGTCATATTTATATTAGAGGTTTGAATCTTAATCTTTAATATGAGGTTATAGATCTATTGATTTTTTCTCCCATGCATTGTTCTCTATGTGTCCACGTAGACCTTTCAACTATAAACATACACACTCATCAATCTCATGAACATGGGTGAAGCTAGTTGTATCATAATTGTTGGTGTACATGCACTACGCAACCAACTCAATGGTGAAGTCTATTAAATTTCCTTGAACCCAATAAATTTTATATTTAATTCCTAGTAGATTACAATTCTACTGAATAAAAGCACCACTAGGATCTTAACATAAATTTTTTAGTGAAAGAAAAATAAAACAACTAATATCAAACATGCACATTACACATAATTTTTTTAACCAATCAAATCAATTATTCATTAATGTAATATCATAACCTATTCAGACTCCCATCCAAGAAAAATGTGTTGATCATGCTGACCAATGTTGTCAGTAATATCAAATTTGGTCATTGATGTCAACAAGTGATGTGAAGTTTAGGGGGAGTTTGTTGAGATGTCATGCATGATGCTCATTGTGTCAATTGGTTGTGTAGTCTATCTTTGAAGGCAATTTGTTTACATATTCCATATTCAGAAGTAGATGTCAAGTCCTTAGTTAAAAAATCCTCTTAGAGACTTCTACAATGGTATATGACACTTGGTATAACTTCTAAGGGATAAGGACTTATCACACTTTGAAGTTTTAGTAGCGTTCCAAGGTTCATGGTTCTAGCATGGGACCCTCCTCACTAGATCAGTGCCAAAATATAGAATGAAGCTTAGAAGGAAGAGGATTTGTAGTACATGGTAGAGCGGTAACTTGCTGGTCCTATGCCCTATTCATAGGGAGCTAGGATAAAGCACTTAAACGCTTATCGAACCATTGAGTCCTATCATAGCCTCTGGTTACAAGGTGCTTGACCTACGCACCAAGGTGGTTATTGACCTGCCAGGCAAAAAATAAATTGCACTCAACATTGTAGTGAGCAATAAGTGGTGGTCGACACATGTGGAAGGACAAGTGGCGTTTCCACATAAATGCTAGGTGGCCTGATAAGTGGCATAGATAGTGACGTGGAAAGATGTGCTTGCGACATGTGGTAGGTGAATTTTGTGTTTTTGGATGGCTAAATGAACAGTTGGAAAGTGACATGTGGTAGTATAGTGGAAGGTAAGTTTCTATAGAGAACTCATGGCATGCTCTGATTGGTAGATATGGATTGAAATATGACATATTGTGATGTAGTAGGTGATGTGGTAGAACCCTAAGATTTGCACCAAGGAGAAGTTTTGGAAATGTTTTTAGTAATAATTATTTTCATGGTTTTTCGTAGTTTTACGAAGGTGTGGCCATTGACCACTACCCACTGCCCAACAATCATGGAAACAAGCATTTTGAATGATGATAGGCAATAGAGTGGTGAGTGATAAGCACTTGATAGAAAACCTTAAAGTGCAAGACCATCAAATGATGGTCCTGACCATTAGTCACCACAAATTGACCCATGAATAGAACATGTCAACCAATGACAAGTGATAAGTAGTAGTTAAAGATCTAGGTCGTAGAGTGACGTGGTTATCTACATAGTCATGACATGGACATAATGTAGGAGGTACACATGACATGACAATGTCATCACAAGATTCATTGGTTTGCTATTAAATATTTCCTTGGACTGGTGTTTTATTGAATTACCTAATGATTTGTTTAAATAAAGATTAATATAACCTAATAAGGGATTAGACTTAATCCTTGACGTCATGACCCTATATGTTTTGTGAGGTTGGTTTAATGAGCTCACTTGGGGACTTGGGGAACGAGATGGGAAAGTCAACAGTAGTTGATGAGAAAATCCATAACAACACTACAAATGCATTTGGACTAAGAAGATGTTCGGATAGCTAGGGTTTCAAAGATATATAGGGTTTCAAGAAATATAGGGGTGAGCGATATCAACACATTTGTTTTTTTTAAGATCTAGATTTAGTTAGATGCCATGACAAAGTTCCAAGAGGTCATGGTTTTGTAGGTTGTGCCATCTGGATATTCGATGATCTAGGAGTATAGAATTTTATTGATGGACTTAGATCCTGAAGTGAAATAAGGGTGTTTTAGCCAGTGGTCCTAGCTCCTGGTTCTATGGGGTAAATAATGTTTTTTCATGCTAAAGGTTGTAACCAAGGTAAAAAATAATCCAGGTGTATTGTAATTTTCAATGCTCATAAGGTCTTGGATCTAGATTTCCTAGAATACAATTATCTCATATGGTTTTGTATCTAATCCCCAAAGATCCAAGGAATCAAGTTATATTTAGGTCATCCACGCCGGATTTCCAACAAGGAAATACAAAAACTAATACAAGTCACAAGTTTGCTTCTCAACCCTACCCTATTTGATTGATATTGTAGAATATATATAAGAGAAAGATATTGGAGGTTTTTAGTGAGTGAGCAATCTTCAATCATATGTGAAGTCTATGAAAATGATTATCTATAATATTTTGTGGCACAAAGGAATAAAGGAGTGAAATGAAGTTTGTTGGAGGCATGTAATTGATTTTTTTTTTGAAGAGAATGTCCATGAAGCCAAGTGACAGACTTGGAATCGAAATTGAATCATAAAATAGGGTAATTGTACAAAACAAAGATATATAAATAACACCCATGGATCTAATTTTGAAAATTTTATGGAAGAAGGACTTGCTAAGTGTTGGATCCAGTAAAACATCAGAGAGTTGGTGCTTCCTTCTAGTTGGAGCCTCTATAACATTAAGGATTTGGTGCTTCTTTCAGGTTGGGGCCTATAAATATCAGGGAGTTTGTGCTTCCTTCAAGTAGGTGCTTGTAAATTCAGGGGATGAGTGTCTCCTTTTGGTTGAAGCTAGAAAATTTGATGCAACAACAATATTCAGATATATGTTTCATGCTTTTTCCCCTTTATGGGTTCCTATGAACATCTAGTGTCTCTATGAGTTTCTATGTGTTTCTTATATGATTGATTTTTGAATAAATTGAAATATTGGTTATTGTTTACAATTGTTAAAATTGGATATAATACATATTCACTCCTCTCCCTCCCCCCGCCCCACCCCCTGCAACATTTAGTATTTTCATGGTTTCTAAAAATTAATATAAGAGGAAATTCCTTTATGGATAGTCTAACAACTAGGAGGTATATCTGAGACAATGGCTAATTAGGATGGATATTCCACCAAAGAAGCCCCCATGTTCACTGGAACAAATTATGCATAATGGAAGGTATACATGAGAACTTACATAATGTCTCTTAGTTAAGATGTCTAGAATACAATACAAAATGGCTATAAAATTATGTATGTATTGATTAGTAAGGATGGGGAGTTTGATTTCACTAACAATACTAAATAATTTAATGCAATCATGATTCATTTGCCAAAGTTTCAGTTGCTTAAAGTCATGCATTATACAATAGTCAAATATATATGTGATAAGTTGATAATTTTCTATGAAGATGACAAGAAAGTAAAGAAAGCCAAACTCCAAGGTTTCATGATGCAATTTGAAGCATTAAGAATGAAAGAAGATGAGGATATAAACAAATTCTTTCTTCAAGTGAACAAGATAGTAAACATCATCAGAGGGCTTGATGAAACAATGGATGATTCCTTTATAGTTAAAAAGGTGTTGAGATTTTTTACAACTAGATTTGATGCAAAAGTATCGGCCATTGAGGAGTTGCATGATATCAACACATTAACATTGGATTGACTGCATGGAATAATGATAACCTATGTAAAGAAAACTTCAAAAGGAAAATCTACATCAAATGAGGCTTCCTTCAAGCTAACAAAAAGAGAAAGAAAATCTAGAAGACTTGAACTATGAATCTGATGAAGATGAGGAAAAGTTATTTAGAAAATTAAAAATATGATCTAGGAAGTACAAAGGTTAGTTACCTTTCAATTTTAAATGTGGAAAAGTAGGTGATTATGCATCAAAATGTCCATATAAGAAAGAAATGAATCACTATGACCATTAAGAGAGGAAGAAATTTGTGAAAGGAAAGAAGAAAAATAAGTTCAAGAAGAGGAGATTCTATAAATAAGAAGTGAAATGATGAGTTTGGAGAATGGAAGAGGTAAATATCAGAGCAATACATGACTTGCCAAAAAATTACAAGCCAAAAAATACAATGTGTAAATCATGTCAAATTGGTAAGGTAATCTAAGTTCCCTTCAAAACCAAAGAAAATTCATCCCTGGGCCACCACAGATAGTTCACACAAGCCCAAAATAACTAAAACTCCAAGTAGTGAGCTATATTTGATTATGACCAGTTGCATTTTTAAAGGAGAATTATGATTAAATTGAACAGTTTAAGATCTTTGAAGCTATGATTGAGAACCAAATGGATTGCAAATTAAAGTGTGTAAGGTCAAACATAGGTGGGGAGTTCACTTCAAATGAATTTAATCACTTTCGTGAAGAACATGGCATAAGGAGACAATTTACTATTGCTAACAACCTTAAGTAGAATGGTGTAGCTGAAAGAAAAAAATAGATAAATGTAGCAATTTGTAAGAGTAGTGATAGATGAAATAAAATTTCCAAACACTTTTTGGGATGAAACTGTTCATACAACAGTTCACTTTTTAAATAAAGCTAAATTTAGGCCAAATAGTGACAAGACCCTATACAAATTATGGTATGAAAAACCAACCACAATAAATCACTTCAAAGTATTTGCGAGCAAGTGCTAAAATAAAAAAACAATGATGATAATGTTAGAAAATAAATGCAAGGGCTTTGGGATATTCTAATAAGAGCAAGGGATACATATGTTACAACAAAAGAATTCACAAAATAATTGACTGCATTGATGTATAGGTAGTTGAGGAATTATCTCTTAAAATCAAGCAACAAATATTTATTAGTTCACTTAATCAGACCAACAATGAATATGAAGAAAAATATATTGAAGAATCAAGAGAAGAGGAAGAAGAATAGGCATAATTATCTCACCCAATTCCTTCAAGATATTTACAAAATAGTCATCCCATAAATCAAAATGTTGGTGATAACGAAATAGGGGTTCAAAATCGAATAATATTAATGAATACCCCTTGCCAAATACACATTTCTATGTCATCCACGATTGAACCAAAATATTTTCTTTAGGTCAGTCAAGATGACCACTGGACAAAAGTTATGAATGAGGAACTCGATCATATTAAGAAAAATTGGATATGGGAATTATTCCAAGACCATTAAATACTAATGTCATAGAAACAAAATGTATCTTCAGGAGAAAATTAAATGAGAGTGGATAGGTGGTAAGAAACAAGGCCAAATTAGTGTGCATATTCTATGCTTAGATTGAAGGAATTGATTTTGATGAGACTTTTGCTCTTGTAGCAAGATTAGAGGAAATTCGAATGTTTTTAGCTTTTCCATGTCATAAATTTTTTAACGTATATAAAATGGATGTAAAATTGACATTTTTGAAATGCGGGCTTATAGAAAATTTTACGTACAACAACCTAAAGGATTTCAACTGTGAAAAAATCTTGAAGAAGTATGTAAATTAAAGAAGGAATTTTATGGACTTAAACAAGCATCATGGGCATGATATTACAGATTAGACTAGTATATACAACAACAAGGATTTAAAAGATGCACATTTAACAATAACTTGTCTATTAAAACTTAAAATGAAAACATTCTAATTATTGTTGTTTATGTTGATGACATCATGTTTGGTAGTGATGTAGATTCACTTAGTAAAACAAATGTAGCATATATGCAAACTGATTTTGAGATGTCCATGGTTGGGTAACTCTCATTTTTTATTGGATTCCATATTAATTAATCAAATAAAGGTATATTCATTTCCTAAAGAAAGTATCTCAAAGAAATTTTGAAGAAGTTTGCGATAGAAGAATGTTACCTATTCAGTACTCCTATGGTCACTAGATGTAAGCTTAGCAAAGATGATGAATCACTAGAGGTAGATAAAAAATTGTATAGATCAATAATTAGCATTATCTTGTACCTAACATCCTCACCACTAGATATTATGCAAGTTGTTATTGTAGTTACAAGGTATGAAACAACCCCCAAACAAAGTCATATGTTAGCTACCAAGAAGATTCTAAGATATTTAAAAGCCACAATGGACTATGGTCTATGGTATCCAAAGGGTCAATATTTTTCACTAACTACATACATAGATGTTGATTGGGTTGGAAATGTAGATGATAGGAAAAGCACAAGTGGCGGTGCTTTATTTCTTGGGAATTTCTTACTAGATTGGTTGAGAAAAAATAAAACATTTATCTCCCTTTCTATTGTTGAAGTTGAATATATAGCAACTACAAATAGTTGCAGTTAAATTTTGTGGATGAAACAAAATTTACATAATTTAAAGGTTACTTATGATAAACTCATTCCAATCGTTTATGAAAACACAAGTGCAATCAACATATCCAAGAGTCTCGTCTTTCATTCAAAAACCAAGTGTATCCCCATAAAGTACCATTTTCATAGACAACATGTGATTGATCAAATCTTGAAGCTGGAATATATCCCAACCAAGAAACAAGTTGCTGATATATTCACCAAACCACTTGCTCAAGAAACTTTTGAGTATTTAAGGAAGAAATTGAGAATGATATCTCACTCTTCTCTTCATTATATTTCTTCACAAGAAAGAAAAAGGGGGGCATTCATTCAAATATGTACGAGGATGGTTGTAATAAGTCAAGAAGAAAGCGAATTCAAGGAAGTCTTTTATATTAGTAGGAATAATACATGGTTAGTGGGAACACAATATAATGTCATGATGTTATTACATATATACCGAATAGTTTTAGGGGGATAAGATTGAGCAACATATTATGTAATTCCAAGGGGAGAATCATCAAAAAGAGAATACCTAAGCCCTTATTCATTAATGTAAAAGGGGGAGAGTAAGAAAACATTGGCAATGAGATGAAATATGTGCAAAGGTATTGCAAATGGAGAGTGATCAACTACTAACCCTTTAGAAGAAAACGAGGAGAGTGAAAAGATAATATCAGTCTCTTTAGTCCTATAGGGGCAGTATTACCAAGTATTGCGGGTGAGAACACCCTAGGGTCTTGGGTTGAAAACCCCAACAGAGTGGAGGGAAAACAACATTAAGAAATGCTTAGACAAATAACCTAAATGCTTATTCTACTGACCTGGGAAGAAGTGTCCTTACTCGGAGGTCCTATGTTTGGTTAGATATCGCAGGGTGCAAACCCTCTACTCCTCCTCATGCCTTTGAAACCTATAAATTATTCAAACAAAGCATATACAATAGTAGAAACATAAATCATATTCATGATATATACGTTAGATCATATAAATAAATGAAAAATTACGCATCGATGTAAGATTCATAAACAAGTCACAATATAAATCAATGCATAAACATGTTTTAATATTAGGAACATAACAAAATTTCTTTATTCATGTACGCTATAGGAAGGGTAGAAAACTACAACCTAAGTCTTCCTCTAGCTCCAAGCGGAACCATCCTCTGGATCCATCCTTTCCCGGCCTCAGCAATATTTCTCCATCATCATACACAAGGATATATCAAGAAGGATGAAGGATATCTCAAAAGAGGAAACAAGGGTTTCCTAAAGATTTGGGGAGTGCAGAAGGCATGGGGATTTCGTCAGAATCGATCAAGAATAAATCAAATATAATATCAATATCTCTTTTTTTCTCCCTTAATGCCTTCCCAAGGAGGTTTATTTATACTTCTCCAAATTTGTTTTTTTAGTTGGGAAATAGTTGGACCACGGGCTATAGGAGGTGAGTAATAGGTAAAACCTGTGAACTCTACTTGAAATTAAGGAAATTTATTATTTTTAAGTGTTTTAACACATGTATGAGGGTTGGGTATATGCTGACTCGTGTGTACATGCTTTTATCACAGTGAAAAGTAGCGTATAGGAAATAAAGCATTATTTTTTAGATTTTGGACCAAGTCTGGAAGGAAGGGTTGCCCTAGGCCATAACCAGAGCATCAGATCTACCAAGAGTGGTAAATGGTTCTATAACAGATGCCCCCTAATATATGAGGTTAGAAGGGTACATGATGTTTGAAATGTATTAAGTTTATAAAAGGAATCATGCTGAGACAAAGGAGGAGTTCACCGGAATTTACCCTGCCAAGCCAGTGAAAGAGACCAGAAAGAAACTACCATTTGAGGTGGGCATACCGATGCTTAGAGATAGTAAAGCATGTTCGCATGTCAAGTACAAAAGTGGGTCCAATATGCATACAAGTATAAAGTAACTGAAGATACATAATGGATCATCTGATCATAACCAAGAAAGTACATGTCTAAATATCACATATAAAGAGCTGATCAATGATGATGAAGTATGAATCTGATCACTGAAGTCATAAAACTGGTCCAAAAAGTACCAAGCCAAATGGTGGAAAAAATGGTACTACACTGCAACTCGGGTACTAACATAAAGGATGTCGCTGTAAGGAACTGCAATATATAAGGTGGATGGTATCAACTAGCAGAAACTGGATCAATTGACAAGTGAACCAAGAAATGTTGATGCAAACCCGAGGTCTTCACCGACCACCATGGTACATTTCTACACAATGGGAATAAATGATCTGAAGTCAACCATGTGAGAAATCATTTGATTATCGACCATTGATGTATACTATTAACAAACGCAAGACTACTCACCGATAATGATGATGAGAGCTGAGGTACCCAGTACAATCTAACAAGTGCGAATAAATGAGTTGTAGTCGAACACTTGGAAGAATCTATCAATCAGGAGACAATGATGTTTTACCACTATCAATAGTGAAGGAATCTACCACTTGTTACTGGGAATAGTGTCCACTCGGAGCTGTTATTCCCACTAAGACTGGTAGCTATCTTAGAAACAAACAAGTAAAGTCTACTTTCATTTTCCTTTATGAAAATAGATAAGAGTGGAACAAAGGACACCGACCTTAGTCTTGCGCTTGGTTCCTTACTTGATTCCTCTCCTTCCTGATAGATCTTTGCCGCTTCTTCTTCATTTTCCCAGCTTCAAAGAGCACCTGTGGAATCAAAGCAACATATTACTATCGAAGAACATAGATCTATATTCATAAATAACACAGGACCAGATATGTGTTAACCATACAAATGCATATATAATCCAACATACAAGAATATGGAGGAAAACTTGAATAGGTTTATTAATATCAAGAAAAGAAAGAGGATTACAACCAATAGTTCTGACCCAACATCATCCTCCAGCAAGAAAGCCCTTCTTCACCTCAAGTAAAGCTTAGATCACCCAACACTATGAAGTTTCACCAGAAAACCAACAACACTTCTCTACAAGATACAAAATTCCAGTCTCTGGATCTCTGTGATGAGGGATCCATATATAGATGATTGTAGGGGGTGAGTCATCTTCTGGGGTCTTGATTAGCGTGTTCTCTTTGACAGTTTTTGATTCCACTTGGAGACTGATGATCTCTTACTCATCCCCAGTTGAAAACAGAGAGGCAAGTGTCAAAGGGGAAGCTTCTGGAAGATTCCATGATATTCCACCTCACAAATTGTCCCTGCCATTTTTCCATTCTTGCCCATCACACCCTTTAGAGGGGCCATTCAGTATGCATCACACTCTGTACACTGGGAAGGTGATACGCATTGCACCCTCTGCAATGGGTATTCAGTATGGTCCAGTTTTGACCATTTCTGAGCATTTTTTAGTGGAGAACTTCTGGGAGATGATGTAATCATCTGACCTTGTTCCTTTAAGCAGTGAAGCAACACTTTTAGGGACTTAGGAGCCCTCAGCTTATGGACATTTATGATTGGGGTTGCAGTGCCCAAAAATGTCTATAACAGTTGCCCCCTAAAGCATGAGGTCGTTAATCTTTTGATGTCGGGTGAAATGCTTTACCATGAGGATCCGAAATTTTTTCGAGCTGGGAGGCGACCTGTAATAATATACAATACAATACATTATCTTGACAACATTTTTCATGATCTAGCTAAGGTGGGCATTCCCATGATCAGCTTTATAAATTCATTTTCATGTAAATAGGACAGACAATCGTCTGTGTGGCAGACTGATGATTCGGACTCATCATCCTTTGATTTGGATGATCATCTGTTCGGTAATGATGTACATTTGATGTCTTTATATCCCTGAATATATCGCAGCCTAGATGGATGAAACTAGATCTGGGGTCTTCAAAACTCGTTCAATCTTCACTCAGAGTATAATTCGATCCATGTGAAAAATGTTCTAGAGTCGAACATGGAAAGACATTGCCTGATTACCAGCCAATGATGCAAGCTGTAACAGGCGTGAGAGGAATCACCAATAATGACAATGACCCTCAAGGTACTACAGTACAATTCGTGTGGTGTGAAAAAGGACTTGGCATTGAACACCACGCAAAAACTCTCGGTCGAAGGCCATTGATGTAAACTTGCCGTTGAAAGTGAGAAACTTGTCATTGAGGCATGCAAGCTTCAAAGTACTGAAAGGGTTGTTCCTAGGTCGACTTCTTGGATAATGAGCTGATGTCAACAAGAAGTGACCCGTCATAGGAGGGCCTTAATGAATCCCACATCTACGATACGGAATGAAGCAAATGATTTTGGAGGTGAAAACGATCTGATGATACAGGGTTCATGGTGGCGGTCATGAAAGAATGGAGCATGAATGTATTGCAGCGAGTGAGACACAAGTGAATTCTCTGAATGACTTCTCTTGAACATATCGGGGACACTGACGATGGATTGGTAACGTTAACCCCAAAGATGGATGGTGTGATGGACCAATGGTGATATTACCAGTGAACGGAACAACCCAACCCGGCTCAGATGTAGAGAGAAAGTGTCATGTTTAAGAGCGACTTGCTATCAATAAAGTTTTTCAAGTTTTCTTCCCAATTTTCCCCAGACATTGCTGACTAGTACCTCTTTATTTTTGTCAAGCTTGACGAGGATAACATATGCTTGTTCTATAATCCACCCTTCGGGCGAACTTGTCGCTATATTTTAACGAGCCTAGCGACAGTGAAACTCGTTCTCGTCCATTTGGATGAGTTTGTCACTATTCGGTTTTAACGAGTTTAATGACAAATATAACTCGGTCCTTTTCAATTTTAGAGAGTCCGAAAGGGACAGAAAGGAAACTCCAAAGATTCTTTTTCGTCATATAATCCCTTAAGTCTGAAAAAGCATAAAATAATATGAAAGGGATGAATTTTTGATAGTTTTAATGAGTCGAACAAGACAAGCACTCGATCTTTTTGTGTAATAATCCTTCAAGTCCAAAAAGATTAAAATGTAGAGGAGGGATAGCACTTCCGATGACTTTAACGAGCCCGAGAGGCTAATCACTCAGCAATCTTTTCATACTTTACGAGTCAGTTGAAAAGAGCTTAAAGGAGACTCATTTTTCGAGGAGTGAGTGATGATTTCGGGTAGCAGCTGATTCCAGGTAAGGTTTGGAATTTTCCAATCACGGCAGTGTCACAAGGATGGCTAATAGAATCACTCTTCACAGATGTTCCTCGAAAGGGTAAACAATCAAATGGAGGTGAATGATTGGCTAAAAAAGAGAGTGGAGGTGATGATGAGAACATGACCAAGGCTCAAAAGCTAATGATAAGCCATTCACAATGGTTGTTTACTGGAAAAATTGGTTCATTTTTTAATGAGCTTAAACTCTGGGGGAAACATTTGCTCATTGCTTATGTTTATTTTTTAACGAGCTTGAATTCTGCTTTAAAACTGCTCGTGGCGGGTTTATTTTTAAACAAGCTTGAACCCTACAGTAACACTGCTCGCCAGTCATATAATAAGGATGTCCCATCTAAGATGCCATTTTTTATGGGGCTTGCACCTTTTTTAAGCTTTGCCCCGGATCCTTTCTTTATGCAAGCTAGGAAACGACCAGCCTTACGAGTTTAAAGGGTTAGAGGACCTAAAAATTTAAAAAGTAAATGGTTGCTCTTCGCTTGCATGAGGAAAGGTTTGCATGCCCCCAAGTATAGCAAAAAATTCCCAAGTTACCATGAAAACTTTCCATCCACGTCGCAGACAAAATTCTTTCTTGGCGATGTCTACCGAAATAGACAAAGGTGAGTGGCGCAGTCGCCTCCACTCACATAACTTTGGCGAGGGAATCTTATTCTAGCCTAATCCCATTTTCCTGTGAGGACAGGTGTGTCAGAATAGTCATATATCCCCCGCGGAAACCTACTCTATACCCAAGGTTTTCCTGCCGAAACAGACCAGGGTGCATGCCCCCTGGGTTTCCGTCACATCCTCCTAAATCACTCGCGCTCATTAGGTGGAAGGACTGGAGATCGATGAGACATTCCTTGCGTGAAAAGACCATTTAGGGATTGCCTTCAACTATTTGCTATGTGTGAACCGGGGAATGACAGTTGGTCTATGAGCTTGACCATTCTGCCTTTGTGCGGAAAACACATTACTCTAAAGAGTGAGGAGACGACAGTTCCCATGCAATAAATATAGTCACGCTCAAGGAGTAGATTATAATCTAGGGGTCCTTGGACTACCATCATGTTTATGTGAACAATTTTCCTTCTCAAAGTAATGGGCACATTGGGAAGGATCCCTAATGGTCGACTGGTTCCTTTGTCAAAGCCTGTCAGATTTCTCATTTTAGGCAAAAGCGATGGCGAACCAAGCACTTTCCAAGCAGTTGAGGAAAGGATACTCACAGAAGCCCCTTCATCTATGATGGTACCAACCATGACCATTCTATAAGCTTGTACAATGATTCAGAATGATACAATAGCTGGTAAACGTGGTCTGCCTAGTCGATTCCAGTTGAAGGAAACGACTAGGTTGCTTGGAGGTGGGACCGAATAGACGGCCGGATATGACTCTGATGAACTTCCTTCCTGCAATAAAGGAATGGGTAGACTACCCCCAAGTTCATCGGAATCTGTATTTATGAAAAGAAATTGAATGGTGTCATTCTCTTTCTCTTTAGTGATGGTATCATTCGAAGATGAACATTCTGAAGGCAAGACCAGGTCAATTGCCGCCTCGACCTTTTGACTTTTGTCTGGTATGGATTCAGAGGGTTCATTTTCGATGATAGACATTTCGGCTGACCACAATGGCTTGCCAGCCAGATTTTCAACTAGTGGTGGACTTGGCAAGAGTTTTTTATATCCAGGAGGGAGCCGTAGCGGTGAAGCAGGACGTCATCTAAAACTCTTTTAGCTTCATCTAGGAAGGGACAACAGTGGACGGCATGATCGCCTTCACACAATTTACAAGGAAATTTGTGATTCCTTTTCTGTCTAGATACTTCACTTTCACTGGTTGATGGTGTTCTTTCAACATGATCATCAGAGGTTGACGACACCAGATTGTGCAAAAGAGGAGACCAGTCCCTTAAGATCCGAGGGATGCAGGGACAATCTCAGTGATAGTGGTCTCCATTGCAAATGACACATGGAGGTTTAGGTTTAGATGGTGCGATGTGAGGATTTTCGCTAGATGACACCTGGTTGCCCCCTCTCGCTTTTGGTTCTTTCTTATTCTTTTTTTTTTTTCTCTTTTTACTTCTTCTTCTTCTCAGTTACTTGATCTTTAGCTTTACCAGCTTCATCAAGCGAAGAGGAAGGAGGAGAGGGAGAAACAGAAGAAGTAGAAGGCTGGGGGGCAACTCTAGTATCATCTAGTTGCTGACTCGACTATTCAAGAATTACGGTATTCTGAATGACAGAGGTAGAGAAGAGCCATACAGGCAAACCAATCGTCAACCCTGGAAGTGACAATGTGGCCATATGGGGTGCACCAACATCTCCCCAAGAGGAGAAAGGACTAGGATTTTCTCCAAGGGGAAATCATTGGTTGGTAGACTCCATTTTCTCAACCTAAAGACCAACGAGGGAATTTGTGATGTTATTCCAATTAAAATAAATTTTATACGCTTTGACACAACTTGTTTTTTCAATTTTAAAGAGTCGAGAAAAAACAAAAGATGACTTTAGTCGCCTTCGATTTTTAATGAGCTTGAAGTAAGAAGTGCTCAGATGGACCTTTTCTTTTAAGGAGTCTGAAAAGGAGCAAAATAGACTTCTCTAGAAATCTAGGCAGAGGGGATTACCAAACCAATCGCAAAACTGTAGAATACTTTTTACAGTACGATAGTCAATCTTCCCGAATGCTGTGTTCAGTGCATTGCGATTGATAGGGCGGTAGACACGGCTTCATATGGATAAAGGATGAAGCCTATTGTGGGCTCCCAATATATACTCGACGGTATGTGGGAGCACAAGTCCGTACTAGCACTTGCTGTCTCAGAGTGGAGGAATCACCCAAACAACAATGAAAACAACAGTTACCAGGTTTTACGACGCTGGAATACATCTCTAGCCTAGACTTCTAGATGTTATGTGTTAGGTTCCAAAGTGTTTTTAGATACATTAAATTTATTTTATAGTTGATCTTGTTTAAGAATTTGCCTTTCAGGTTCACCGCATGATGTGTATACAATTCATAAAATGCAGTCTAAGATGATAAACAACTGTTTAATCTTCTTTTGGCAATGAAAATCCTAGCTACTAAGGAAAGAAAATTGAAACTCTTTCAACAAAGAGCACAGAGCACACACTAAATGCACTGTCCTAAATCAAACCAAGCAGTCTAAATGCAAATGCACATGCATGTATTTGTTTTCAACCTTCTTAATGTATGAATGACGATAAGAAAGCTAAGTGCAAATATGAATTATTTTCAAAGTGACAATACTTAACAAATTTCTTTTCAAAATGAAGTGAAGAAAAGGGAGACACACTGCGATTTCGAAATGAAAATTGCTTTTCGACACTTTAAAAACTACTAATTCAAATCATATACAAGAGTAACAGTATAATCGAATATCAAGAAGAATGGGACTCTCTTCTATAACTGAAAATGACATTTACGACACTTTCATATTAAGAAACGACAGTTCGACTACGCTACTTCTTTGCAAAAGAGAACTGAAAATGGCACACAATACATAAAGACACTTACAATTCTTTGCACAATAGAGGCGGAATGATGGAAGAGAAGGGGGTTTTCACAGAGATATACTAACCGCAAACAACAAAACTCCTAAATAGAACTGAAAATAGTGAAGAAAAAACCAAAGTCTGAAGGTAAAGTTAACCTTGCCTGACCATTGCACCTGTCACATAGGGAATCCAGTTTGCATCACACCTACAGCACACGGGAAGTGCGATGCATACAGACTGCCTTGAAGGGTGGGTGCGATGGTACCAGTGTGAGACTTTTAACTAGTTTTTGCTCACAATTTGCAATTCAGTTCAGGGATTTAGGCCAAGTAAGTGATGTTCAGTAAATGTAAATCATAGGGGTTGATCTAATGAGGTTACTAAAGCCACCACTTAGGGAAATTAGAACATTTGCAGATTGATTGTTTAATTCATAAACAAAACCCGAAGATAGACTGAAGCAGCATTGATCTACTTTGCATTTGTATAACAAATGCAGTTCGAAGGCTAGCTGGCTTGGCTTCAGGCTCTGTCTGTAAGTTTATAAAAGAAACAAAGATAGGCTAACAAACAGTCTAGTTGCTCCCAAGCGGAGTCACCATTTTGTTACCGAGAATAGTGTCCACTCGGATGCTGCTATTCCCACTAAGACTGGTAGCTATCTTAGAAACAAACAAGTAAAGTCTACTTTCGTTTTCCTTTATGAAAATAGATAAGAGTGGAAAAAAGGACACCAACCTTAGTCTTGCGCTTGGTTCCTTACTTGATTCCTCTCCTTCCTGATAGATCTTTGCCACTTCTTCTTCGTCTACCCAGCTTCAAAGAGCACCTGTGGAATCAAAGCAACATACTACTATCGAAGAATAAAGATCTATATTCATAAATAACACAGGACCGGATATGTGTTAACCATACAAATGCATATATAATAAAACATACAAGAATATGGAGGAAAACTTGAATAGCTTTATTAATATCAAGAAAAGAAAGAGGATTACAACCAATAGTTCTGACCCAGCATCATCCTCCAGCAAGAAAGCCCTTTTCACCTCAAGTAAATCTTAGATCACCCAACACTATGAAGTTTCACCAGAAAACCAATATCACTTCTCTACAAGATACAAAATTCCAGCCTCTGGATCTCTGTGATGAGGGATCCATATATAGATGATTGTAGGGGGGTGAGTCATCTTCTGGGGTCTTGATTAGTGTCTTCTCTCTGATAGTTCTTGATTCCATTTGGAGACTGATGATCTCTTACTCATCCCTGGTCGAAAACAGAGAGGCAAGTGCTAGAGGAGAAGTTTCTGGAAGATTCCATGATCTTCCACCTTGCAAATTGTCCCTGCCATTTGTCCATTCTCTCCCATCGCACCCTACAGAGGGGCCATTCAATATGCATCGTACCCTGTACACTGGGAAGGTGATATGCATCGCACCCTCTGCACTGGGTATTCAGTATGGTCCAGTTTTGACCATTTCTGAGCAGTTTTTAGTGAAGAACTTCTGGGAGATGATGTAATCAGCTGACCTTGTTCCTTTAGGTAGTGAAGCAACACTTTTAGGGACTTAGGAGCCCTCAGTTTATGGACATTTATGATTGGGGTTGCAGTGCCCAAAAATGTCTATAACACCACTGATGACTGAAAACCCTAAGGTACTGCCAAATGGACTCTAGATCTCTTTCCCAGAGCAATGAGTTGAAGTCGATGGGAAAAGATTTGCTAGAAGGAAGGCCTTAAGGCATCCTTCATCAATCTAGCATGAGTGTAACACGTAGGCTATTAATGTGGAAGGAATTAGATGAATAAAGATGCAGTAACCCAACCGAAGCATGTTTATAGCATACATAAAATGTAGCTAGCGCATGATAGAAACCCTTTGAACCAACCAATAATGAAAGCTAACAGAGAGGTGAGGAATCCACCAATAGGGCCAAATGGAAACCAAGGCACGAAATGAATTCCAATGTGTGATAATGAAAGTTGATGTTGAAAAGAAAGGAAACCACTCAGTCAAAGACCCATGATACTGATTGATGCTGAGCACAAGGTGACCTATCAATAATGAAAATAGGGGTAGGGTGCGACTCTAGATCTACCCTAAGAGAAATTTGTCATAGTCGATAAGAGAAAGACTCACCAACAAGAAGTCAATGGAGACCTTCTCAAAACAGCATGAGCAAAGGATCAACATAGCTAATGTGATAATGAACATGATGCTGACAACGAGGGATGGCCAACTGAAAAATAGGTCAAGAGACTTCGTAGAGAGGACGAATTAGGTCTACTTCCCTTGAAAAAGTGCACGACTCAACTATGACTACATGGCAGCATATGATAACTTTGTGTAAGTTTGTCATGCAGAAGGCATAAGAAAATCTCCATATGATTGGAAGAGATAACCAATCGGAGGAATACTGATTCAATAACAAGGTTAAGGCTCTCCTAAGTCAAACTAAAGCCCATCCCAATGGAGGAAAGACATATCTTCTAAGTGCTTTGTTCAAGGGCGACACAACTGACTCTAGCTGCCATCAAACATGGAAATAATGTCCCGTTCCTGCTCTTTTTGGGATATATAATTTTTTTGTATTTTTCATTTATATGAAGCCTAAAAAAGAATAAAAGAATGCTATAGTACAATGGAAAGAACAAGTGTCAAAAAAACAGATGCTCTAGTTTCTGGGAGTGGAACATTCCTATGCCCAATGCAAGGTGGCAAAACTGGTCATTGACACTCAAAGGAATGTTCTTTCCATGGGTAAAAGGGTGCATCAAGTTGCAAAGACTATGTGATTGCAAGGTTGATTTTGCATAAGACATGGTCGAAAAGTCGCTGAAATACGAGTCCAAGTGAAGGTAGTTCAAGTAAAAAAGATGCAAATAGTCAATATGCAATGCAACAGTACAACTCAACACAAAGGAGCCTCTAGGCTATAAATCCAAAAAATGGCGAAGAAGAACGAGGATGAGTCTCCAATGCACAAGTCATGGCAGGACTAAAGAGGACTCCCAAGCCTACTCAATATAGTAGCATGGGAAACATATGTCAGTGAGAATCTAACTAAAATGTCCATGTAAAAGTTGTCTCTACCATCACGTCATGATTTTAAAAGTCGGCAAGCGAAAATGGTTTTTGAATCAAGACATGATGGGGTCGATCCTATGGACAAATATCGCAGTATGGAGGCTAGTATGCAAAATGCAGTGGAAAGCGATATTCCCTAACCTATATGCTAGTAAGAAAGTGATACCTGCCATCATGAGTCTACAGTCTTGGGACCAAAGCGATTTATCAAAAAATTCTCCAAAATATCTTGTAAAGACAACCCATTCCTGACACTCCAAGCCAAAAGGTCAAAAAGTACATAAGATAAAATCAACTTTAGAAAAAATAATTTTTATTTTTCAACCTATATAAGGACTTTTGCACTCACATTTTTTGTCATTTGTGTTTTGAGAAAGGAGCTGTGGAGAAAAACTCAAACAAACTTCCTCTGTCAAATTCAACCATTCAAATTGCTTCAAATCTTCCAGGTAATCCTTTAATCATTCTTTTTATCATTTTTTATTCTTTTTAGATGTTTTTCATAATTTTGACCATAGAAAATTATGTTTAAAATTTCAACTCTGCGTACATGCGGATTGGATACAGGTAACCCACATATATGAGGGCCCTACATGTGACTGTGTAAAAAGCGAACTTGCATGTGCACGAGTAAAATTTTTTAAACATTGATTTAATGATTTGAAACATCTTTTTTGGCAGGATGAAAATTACCTGGCGTGAAAGGGAGCACAATGCCATTGATAAGCAAGTGATGGAGTACCAAAATGCCTTAGATGCTTTGAGAGGTTGTGGTTTGTTAAAATTCTTTAAAATGGCAAACATGAAGGCAAATATTCAATTTCTTGAGTTGTTGATTCATTATTGGAGTGCAGAAGATGATGCATTCATGATTGATCGGATTCCCCTGAGGAACATGATAGAAGATATTTATTTCATTACAAGTCTTTCTCGACAGGGAGAGAGTGTGCATTCTATTGGCAGGATGAGAGGTAGTCTCAGTGTAGAAGACTACGTCCACATATAGTGTCCTAGCCACCCCGAAAAGGTTGGAATTTAGATTCTAATCAATCATGTAGAGAGTTTATCATTGAAAATCCTACTATTTACCATCGCTAGGGTAAATGGTTCTGATGCTCTACATCAGGCTTCATGTGTGTCCATAAGCTTAGCAGTGGATTGCCTCACTACTATCTTTGATTGGTGTACACCTCTGCTGACCAACATGAAGAATCAACTCACTTCCATTCAGAAGGGTTAGACAAAGAATTTTGGATACGACACTATTTTATGCTTGTTCTTTTTTTGAGAAAGTACCTAGGTTTCGTCCCAAGGTATTATCTACCATTAGTAGCCCAAGAGATCTTCGGATGGGCAGATGGGATGACTTGATGAAGCGCCTACGGGGTGGTGAGGTCCCTATGACGAATTTTGATGACGATTTTTTACTTTGGTGGGATCAATAAGTCATTGCACTCGACGACTACGCCTACGCCAGAATGGATTTCCAGGGAGATCTAGATCTAGTATTTCCACCAGATGCAACATGGGTTACCATAGGTATAAATGATTTTTTTAATTTTTGAATTTTAATAGTTTTTGGATTTTCAATATAAATGAATTAAAAATATTTTTAATGAGACAAGACACTTACAAAATATATTGATCATGTTTTAGATGTGGGTCCAGTGAAACCTGACGGATTTCCTTGACGTAGGCATCATGGAAGAGATGTCGAAGGGGCTACAGTTGAGACTGAGAGAGTTCTCCTTGCAGTCTAGAGGAACTTGGTGAGATTGACTCACCAAGTAACCATGGTGGCCATAGAGGACTTACCAGAGGAGATGCAACGACGCATGGTGGGAGTACCACGTGACTGGGTGTGACTATTTCGGCATTTGGCCAATGCCGTTGTTACTTTATAGATGCTCATCCTGCGCAGGATCGTTAGATAGATGATTAGATGTTTTTGTGATGATGATGGGCATAAGCCCAACTTTTGTAGGGCATTTTGTCCTAATTTTTGTATATTATTTTGGACACAAACATTCTATCTATATACTGATGATTTTATGATGATCATATATACAGATGATACTTCGATTATTTTTTATGTTTTTTAATTTGATGAATGATTTATATGCCAATCCAATGCTTGATTAGCAATAGAATCTGCTAAGGATTTTATGATCGTGGAATGTGAACAAATGTAATGTAAACAAATGATCATTGCAATAACCACACTCTCAAAAATTGGTGATATAAATAGGGATCTCGTACCCGATAGAGGTTATTCAGTTGAGATACCATGAGTTGTGATTCTAAATAAACCACTAATGAATCAATATCAAGAGATATCACTTCAGATAAAATTAATAACAACAATATATTTGGAAATATTATTCAAAGCATGATCGATACATACTCCTCTCGAAACCATCAACTAGCCGGATGGATAATAAATCACCCAAGCCACGGAAGCAATGTTCCGAGTGTGATTACTAGCACCATCGACGAACCCTAGATATATCAAATCATCCATCAATACCTGCTGAAGTAGATAAAAAAATATCGACATCATTAAAACCAATAGATAGATATGTACAAACATACAATATATACAAACAAGTAAAAGCTTGGCCAAAGCCTAAGCAAAGTACTTCTTAAGGTAGAGCCCATTTATGGGCTCTGCCAACTTGTTTCCTTGAAAGTCAGTCAATCCATAAGCTCCATATTTTTAAAATCAATTGACAATAAAGGGACTGTACCAGGTGCAGGTGTCCTTTGGTCGGATCTACGCTGCAGGAATTTGTTTTCACGTTTAGATCTGCAACCTCAAGCTGCTGATGTTGAATTTTCACAAGCTAGAAACTTGTTTTCGCCATTGCTCCCGAACGATAGACCGGATCGATCTAAAACTTGTTGAGCATGTTCCTATCATCATTATGCACCTCCCATAGCAAAATTACGATCAATGGATGCACAAATTTTGAGAAAAAATGGGAAATGGATGAAGATTACAAAGATCAATTTCTTGGAAACCGTGCATTGGAATCGGTTGAAACTGCTTGGGTAGGTTACTATCACCCATATGCATCTCCCCATGAAATAGGTTTTGAAACGGATGCACGGATATGGAGAAAATGCAAAAATGGCTGAAGGTGATGGAGGCTGATTTCTTGGAAAATGTGCACCGGAATTGGCTGAACTTGCTCGGGCATGTTTCCATCATCCATATACAACTCCTTGTAAAACTGTTTTGTAAATGGATTCACGGTTTCCAATTTATGGAAAAAACAAATTCTGTTCTATGTATTTTTTCTTCAAAGCATTCTGCAAGTTTTTGCATGGAAAGAAACACTGAGCTTGGGCTGCGATGCAGGCATGGAGATGATGGAGGAGGAGTTGGAATATTGTAGGAGGACTTCTAAAACCTTTAGGAAGCTATCATGTTTGCCAAACTACCTTTTTGCAATCCATTTTTAGCTTCTTGTAATTTCTACAGGAACTTCCTGTAGAAAACACAGTTTTCATAAAAAAAGCACAATAAGGTGGAAAAAATGATGGAAAAGGGTGAGGGATGGAAACATGGATGTGTGCAGGCCTAACCAATAGATTCCAAGCTTTAGATTCCCTTCCAAAATCGAATCTGGCTCACTTGAAGGTTCTATAGTATGTTTCCTGTAGAAATACAGAACTTCCTGTAGAAACGCCTGTAGCTTCTTGTAGAAGGCCTAGAACTTCTTGTAGAATGCCCAATCTCAACCTGAATGTGACCAGATCCTAGGAGAGGTGAGTGGCCATGGAGGGGGTGTCCTTGAGCCTAGTACGGACCACTGTCCTTGTTTTGCCTGCCCTTCTTTTTTTGCAAACTAATATTCGCTGCAACCTACAATTTTTCACAAAGATTATGCCTGATTTATTTTTTTCTCTTTTTTTCTTTTTTTTTTTCCTTTTTTTGTGTTTTTGAAAAGAACTAGGATGCCTCTTGGAGGTTTCCACCCAGGGATCTTATTCTCTTTTTATTTTTCTCTTTTTTCTTTCTTTTTTTTCTTCTTTTTTTTTTCAACCCATTGACCGCCTCATGGAGGTTTTCAATCATTGAGCCAATCTAAGGCACCTCCGAGAAGGTTTTCACCTTAGATTTTTCCTCTTATTTCCATTTTTTCATTTTTTTTCATTTTTTCTCTTTTGTTTTTCTACTCTACCCTACTTGAAAAACAAAATCATTCTCAAGTATAAGAATACTTCTAATGGAGCCATGTGCACATCGAGATTAGAGACATAATGATGTGGAGGCTTGAAATGCATGCTTTGACAGCTATCCGGATTTCAGAGACCAAATGATTTGACTTTGAAGGGATTAGGCATAGCTGAAGAAGAGAGAATTGTCGCAACTTAGTGACCATCTGAAACCATATCTCAATATAGCTCTGATATCCTTGGTCCTTTTTCTAATCTGGATCATTCTCCATATCTTCTTCTATCATGACCTTCACATCTTCCTCTTTTCACTGATTTTTCTCTTGAATACATGGAGGATTTGATGGTAACCATGAGGGAACTCTCTCGATCTCTGATTTTGATGTCTTCTCTTCATCAAGTGCAGCCCATGGTTCTTTGATCTCTTATTTTGAATCTTCTTTTACTGGATGTGGTCCTTCAATGCTTTCAAGATAATCTCTTTTTTGCAATACTCTTCTTGAGATATGGTGAATATCATTGAGTTTAAGAGAAATCATTTGAACATGTTGTGCCTCAGCTTTGCAATTGGATTGAGCTACTCCATTGTATGGTTTTGGGAATGGTGGTACCGGTAGTTGACTAGGGGTGTATTCTTGAGATGGATGTGGATGGGGTTTTGGTTGGGCAGGTGGTGGAGGAAAATTAGCGGGAGGAGAGTTGTACTGGGGCCTCCGCCCCTGATGAGGTGCATTCCTCTGAGGCTATGGCTAAGCATAGGAGAGAAACGAATGAGCAACTGGTTGGGCATAATATGGATCTGTGAAGGAACAAGGAGGAGGTGTGAACCGGGAAGGATGAGCAGGGGGAACCCAAGAAGGCATGAAAGTGGCTTGATAGGTGTTGTAATAAGTCTCGGATGTCCCTTGCAGTTCTTCCTGGTAAGGTATGGGTCCATATGGCCTCCTTTGGTTCATATAATAGAGTGATTCAATGGCTTCTTTGGCTCTCTGATATGCAGCTTTAAGTCCAGGCAAGGAAGGGCACTGATTTGTAGGATGGTATTCTTCATAGAAAAACCCACTTCTAGGGAGTGTAATGGAAATTCATGCCTAGGATGCTTTCTAGTGCACCTGGGACAAAAGATGACCAAAGCCCTCTTGGCTTCCTCTTTCTTCTTTTTGATATGTAAGGTATCCAGTTGCATGGCAAGAAATTTCCTCATATTGCTCTTGAAATCTTCCATATTATTTGCAAATTCATTTTTGGATAAGGTACTGCTCCAAACATTTCTGCTTGTAGCCATTTGCTCCAGAGGAATGTTTCCTTCTTCTTCTCCCCTAGAGGTTCTTCAAATATGTCTTGATGTCCGCTCAGGGGTTCTTCTTAATCACAGCCATCGAAGAAGAGAGAAGGTTGGTTGTGTGAAATAGTGGGGGGTGTTGTGCAAGTATTTTTCTGACTTATCTCTACTCCTACCAGGCATGAAAGGAAATATTTTTGGTTGATTTTTGCTTTTTTCTACTTGTACCTACAAAACTAAAATAGATTGAACTGCAATTAACTATCTTGCTGAAATGAAAATATGGAATTGAAATGAAAGCAGGAAATGACTAATCTATTTTGCTCAAATGAAATTGCAGGAATGAAATGCTAAGTTACACTTGCAGAATTGAAATGCTAATCTAAGCTTGTAGAATTGAAATTGAGGAATTGAAAGACTAATCTACACTTGCTGAAATGAAATGAAAGCAGGAAATGTATAATCTACTTTTGCGGAAATGAAATTGCAGAATGGAAATGAAATAAACTACTTAGCAGAAGGTTATAGTAGAAAATAGAAGAATAGCAGCAATCACCAATACTTTGACACTTCCCAGCAACGGCGCCAAAAAGAGTGTGGGCCCCAGTACTCCAGCAATAATGCTGCAACACCTGGAACTCCCTTCTTTAATTTTATCAACCTGGTAGTTCGTAACAAACTTGGAAGCGACAATGTTGTATGCACAAGTATTAGCTCTTGCCGCAACTGTCACTTGGTTAGCTGGCACAAGTCCGCTAGGAGCTTAAGCCAACTTCTATGAGCTCTTAGAAGAATCTTTTTAACTGATGGATGAAAGCTAACTCAAAGGAAGCTAATCTACTCGTGGAAAGAAACTGAAAGCCAAAAAGAAACACAAACCCTAGCAAACCCTAATTCTACCAGTTAGTCCTACTGATGCAAGAAAGAAGATGCAAGCCATTGAATGAGATGCCATTGACTTCAAAAGGTAAAATGCATGTGTCTAAGCTACTTTTATAATGAAATATGAAGAAAACATATTTTTGTATTTTTGAATGACTTTGTAGGATTATTATGAATGTGCTTTTACTGTTTTTGACTGTGCAGAGGTGGATCAGTGGAAGGAAATGCTTGCAGGAGGTTGGGAAGCTTAGAAGAGGTCCTAAGGGGTCCCCAACACCCTTCCTGAGAGTTTTGCAGAGTTTGGCTATTATGAAGCCTCATTCGTGAGCTTCTACATGAAGTCTGCAGGGGTTCTACAGGATGTTTTGGAATTTCTACAGGATGTTTTGTAATTTTCTACAGGATGTTATGAAAAGTGGATTTTGGAGGGTTGATGGAGGAAAAATGGTGGAAAAGTGGAAATGGAGGTTGGATAATGATGTTAAGGGGTTTAGGACCTGGTGCATGAGGCTAAGGAGAAATTGGATTTGGTTCAAGGATGGAGGAAGCGATGATGCACAATGATGTAGAAATTAGGGCAAGGTGGGAAAATTATGGCAAATGAAGGGTAGGAATCATGGATTGAGGGTTGGAGCAGATTATCTGATGGAGGAAAGGTAGATAGAGAGGTAATATAGGTGATCTGCACACAATTTTCTAAAACTAACCAAACAAAGACTATGCAAACCCAAGATCTAGCTATCTTGACCTGATTTGACCTAAATAACAGCAAGGAAAATGAACAACAATTTATTTGCAACGAAATAATGTGGAATGCTATGCAAACTAAGAAATCAAGACTCTAAACATGTAACCAAATTCTGCAAATAAAAATTGAACACTAATGATTGCATGGAAAAGCAAAGACTCTATTTTTGTTAGCAGCAAGGTCACCTTGATCCCAGCTCCTGATCCCACTAAGGGAGAGGTGAAATCAGAGGTGCTTGGTGGCCTTTTTCTGAAGCTCTTCCCTGTTAATAACCTATCAACTCAATCTGAACATAAAAATCTTTTTTAATCATCAAAAGCAATCTAAATAACAAAGCAAGATTTAAATCTAAATAACATATTTTATTCTAAGAATGCAACAAAAACACATAAAGGTAAACAAAGGAGGTACTGGGAACTTGAGATGGGCCCAACCCCAAGAGCTACAGCCTCCGAAGAGATATTTAGAGCTGGTGCAAAGCTAGATTCATCTTTATTGAGCAAGAAATGAAGAGTTACATCAAAAAATGTTCACAAGGGAAAGCTTGAAAAGGTGCTGAAATGCAAAGCTAATCTACTGACTAAAATCGAACTACAAACTAGCTAACTTGTTCCTACAAAGTGACTAACTACTAGCTAACCAAAATAAGGCCCTAAGCCCTCTTATTTATACAAATTGAGGACCCCAACAGTCCTCCTAAACTTTAGGGACTCGGCTGCCCAAAACTTGTAGTTAACAACAGTCCTACTTGACTTTCTTGGCTGCCCTTGTGATAATTGATTTGGTGGCCCTTGAACTCCGAGATGATGGTCGAGAATTCGAGGTAAGGGCCCATAAATGAAGGGGAAACCTTCCTAAAAATCCTATCCACGAAGCTGGTTGCCAAGTGCTCATTTAAACCTTTGATTTTGTCTCCACATTGACCAAAAAGACTACACAAAGCACACATTAGACTTGTTGGCATAATGACTAATCCAATTCACTCTATTAGCATAAATATAATAAAAAACATGCAATAAAATAATGAGAATGGTGGATTAAG
>APFE030017770.1:0-16492 GCA_000404065.3 Pinus taeda
AAAGGTTCAAGCAGTGAAAGATCACGTCGAGCATCAACAACAAGTTCTCCAACTTTTAAAGGATAATGCCACTTCGGTGCAAAATGAAACGAAACAACAGGTAGATAAACATCGTAGTGAAAAATGTTTTGATGTAGGTGATTGGGTGTCTTTTCTACTACATCCCAAGCAAGCTATTTATGAGAAGGAAATGTTGGCAATACTACATGCACTTAAAAAATGGCGACCTTACCAAATGGGAAGACTCTTCAAGGATGAGGATGTGGAAGCATTATTTTTTGCTATTTCTATTATCCAACCAGATTGGATAAACGAAGCAAGGGATGAATGGAAGAAGGACGAAGAAGTATGGCTACTTATTCAAAAGTTGCGAAAGATCCCAATTCAAACAATATTGCCAGAAATTGAAGAGGAAGGAAAAACAATATTGGAACCTGGAGCAGTCATAGAAACAAGAACTTGACAGCTACGAAATCGATTCATCAAGTGGAAGAATTCACCCACTGAAAATTCCACATGGGAGGACAATAATTTTATATAGAAGCATCAAGAACTACTCAAGCATTGAGGACAACACTTTTTGAAGGAGAAGGGCATGTTAGGCCCCTATACTACTAGTGTAAAACCCCTATTGTTATTAGTATACACCACCTTATTATATGATGTACCCATCGTAGTGCCCATATTGTAACTATTGTGCCCCATAGAAGCCACTATGTTTATATTGTGCCCTTACAATTATTATTGTTATGTAGGCTCTGATTATGTTATGACCCCTTAGACTCCTATATATAGAGAGGAGGTCTTTTCATTTGAATCATCCAAGAATTGTTCATTTATGTAATGTAAAGGAGGTTTCCCCCTTGAAGAGACTGAATCATAAGGCATTGATCTATCTTTTCTATCTTTTCTTGAGCTGGTTTCATAACACACACTCAAGACCTTTCTGCAGATCTAGACAAGAAGCTCTAGAGCGTTGCACTTTTCTAGGGCATTCACAAGCACCTGAGCTACCTTCTATGAACCATTGACCCGATTTGCATCCATCCATGCTTGCGCCATAACTTCAACAGACCTGGGCACTTAATCGACCCTTCAAAATATACACTAGGCAGTGATCCACGATCAATGTCCTCCTGCCCACTCAATCTCTAACAATTTCCCAGCATTGTCACTGCGATCTTCATGGATTGTGTAACCAATAATTTGTCCATGGTCTCCGTGGCTATTCTGCAGTTTCAAATTAACCAGGCAACCTCGTCTCGTCCTCGTCCCACAACAACATAGTCGCTATCACATCCATCAACTAGGCATGTGGCCACCTTATCTAAAGCCAAAGCTGCATCCAGAATGCTTCATCAATTTCATATGGCCATGAACGTGAAACCCTTTCTGGGATCTCAAATATGTGTAGCTCAGGCTCATGATGGATCTGCTCACCATCTACTTGTGCCCAAATCTGACCTTCAACATCAATCTCTCTAATGTGTCTGTGAGCACTCCGTCACAACTCGACCACTAGTCACACAGAAGTCTCACAACCATGCTACCTCAAATATCTAGAAATAAAGTTTATAGTGATCACTTCATTCACCACGCCAAATAACCATTGGCAAAAAAAACTTCATTTTGAAGCCAAAACACAACCTTCGGCTTTGATACCATATGAAGTAAATTTAATCGAACATATAATTAAAGTATTTAGTAGAGAGATATAAAACTATTAAGAGAAAAACATTAACACAACAACAATAATAACACATAAACACAAATGTTTATCTAGGAAAACCTCAAATCCAAGGAAAAACCCATCCTAATGAAACTTCATTAGCCTTTGCCAAAGCTCTGGCCAACTTGACCAAATGAGCCTTCACTGCTAACATCCTTGACCTACATTACAATGAAGTCTTCCCAGCCTTTTATAGGATTAATTACATGCAATACCATAGGCAGAAAGCCATGGGTACATAATACCATGTTCCCCAAAACCACCATTGTTTAACCTAGTCAACCTTGACACTAACCCCGACTCAATTTTATCTAACAAGTCGGGGAGTGGAAAATTCGACTATAGTCGGAGGTCGGATCCTCTAAACTTTTCTCTGCACACCAACTTATTTCTGAGGATGACTAGCCGACTCGAGGTTGGACCTGGCTAGAGTCCCTGAGGGACGAGGTTGGTACAATGCTTAAGTCAGGGATCACATAGTTGATTCTCCTCCGGCTCCCCTTCTTTAACAATAAGACCTAACTATGATTATGCTACACATCAACATCTAGTTGGGTCCGACCTCTAATCGAGTCTCACCTCAATAAATTTTGGTCTCTTTATAAATTGTGGAGTGCAAAAACTTTGATACCTCAAAATGGATCCCCTTTGGGATTCAAAACGTTGACAAGATTCACATAACACTATGAAAAATATGCATTGTCCTTTTCCAATTTTAATAGTAGTTAATATTTTTATTTTATTGTTATTTAATTTTAATTTTAATTTTAATTTATTAATTTTGATATAATTTAAATATTATTATTATTAATTTTAATTTAAGTAAATAATTAATTAAATTAATTAATAAATTTAAATTAAATTGATTAATAATTCATTCAAATTAATTAATATTAGTTAATTTATTTTAATATTAATTCATTAATTTTAATTAATAATATTCATATTAATTTAAGATAAAATTTATTCACTTAATCATGAATTTTAATATAAAAATAATTTTAAAATAATTTTAATCGTAGTAGTGACATTTTAAAATGAATAAAACAAATAATATTATTTCTTTAAATAAATTTAGATGTTTATAAATTTTATTAAGGAAATTGTTAAGTTATATATATATATATTATATATTAATATTATATAATTCTGAATTAATTAAATTTTAATTATTATTAATTTAAAATAATATTGAAATAATATGTGGTGGTGATGATGATGGTGATGACGATGATGATATTAACGTCTACTAAGACCAAACTTTGGTCTATCAAACCTAAAGAAACAAATTATTTAGTTTGATTTAAGATTTTATTCCTATGCTCAAAAAGCTTGGAGAGAAGCCTCCCAAGCTCATTATAATTTTGTCATTGTAAAAGGTTCGGAAGGTCAGAGTTGTGACAAAGCTTATGAAACTGAGATCTAATGTGGTTGTACGTAGGGCACTCTAAGAGGAAGTGGTTTTCATCCTCGATGTTCTTATTCTGACAGAGATGGCAAATCCTTTCCATCCATGGTGTTTTAGGAACTGCCCAACGACCTGTTTCACTATGAAGCTCATGAGAGTTCATTCTAATATTCTAATATCAAGATAACATTAAAATCAAAAGAATATTATTAATATTATTTACATTAAAATCAATATTAATTTCATGATTTGGTATTAATCTTATTGTTAATGATAAATCTTAAAGTTTGATATTAATCTTAGGGTTCAATAATATGATAATATTATTGATCTTAGGTCAATCATAGTCAACCACGTTTATTTTAGGGTTTATAATACTTATTTTATGGTTTATAAAGTTTGGTTTTATAATATTTATCCCTTGGGATTAACATTATTCTCTTGGGTATATTAGTATAAGTGTTCATATTCCTTGGGTATAATGTTATTCATAAGGCTTAATCATGGTCAACCATGGTCCAATGCACCATTGTCACAAAGATTGTCCCAATATCAAAATCAGTCATAATCAACCATGGTCAACCATGGTCTAATGTCGCATTGTGAAAAAATTGTCTCAAATTGAGAACTAATCACGGTCAACCATGTTAAACCATGGACCAACATCACATTGTGACAAACATTGTATGATTATTAAAATCAGACATGGTCAACCATGTTCATTTCAGTATTTATAATATTTATCATAAGGTTTATATAGCTTGGTTTATAATATTTATCTTAGGTTTATCATAGTATTTTCTCTCTATGGAAATCATTCATGGTCAACCATGGTTGACCATAGTCAACCATGGTCGAACGTCGCATTGTGGCAAAAATTGTCTCAATATGAGAACTAATCATGGTCAACAATGCTAAACCATGGACCAACATCGCATTGTGACAAAGATTATATGAATATCAAAATCTATCATGGTAAGCCATGTTCCTTTCAATACTTATAAGATTTATCATAGGGTTTAAATGGCTTGGTTTATAATATTTATCTTATGGTTTATCATAGTATTTTCTCTATATGGAAATCAATCATGGTCAGTCATGGCCAACCATGGTTAAGCATGGTCAATCATGGTCAACATTGGTCAAACATGGTCATTAATAACCATGGTGATATTGTGACAAAGATTGTCTCAATATGAAAATCAGCCATGCCACACCATGGCCAACCGTGTCTATTTTAGGGTTTATAATATTTATCTTAGCGTTTACATACCTTGGGTTTATAATATTAATCCCTTGGGTTTAATATTATTCCCTTAGGTTTATAATATTAATCTCTTGGGTTTAATATTATTCCCCTGCGTTTATAATGCCTTATGATTTTAGTATTAATCCCCTGGGTTTATAATATTAGCCTTGGGTTTAATATAATTCGTTGGGTTTATAATCTTAGTTGACCATGGTCCAACGTCACATTGTGACAAGGATTTTCTCAATATGAAAATCAACCATGGTCGAACATCACATTGTGGCAAATATTTTCTCAATATCAAAATCATCCATGGTCCAATGTCACATTGTGACAAAGATTGTCTCCATATGAAAATCAATCATGGTTAACTATGGCGAACCATGGGCTAACATCGGATTGTGACAATGATTGTCTCAATATAAAAATTAAGCATGGTAAACCATGGCCAACCATGTTTATTTTAGGGTTTATAATATTATTCATACGGTTTAATCATGGTATTAATCTTATTGTTAAGGATTGATTTTAAGGTTTGATAATCTTAGGGTTCAATAATATGATAATATTATTAACCTTAGGGTTAATATTAATCTTAGGCCAACCCTGGTCAATCGCGTTTATTTTAGGGTTTATAGTATTTATCATGGGGTTTATAAAGCATGGGCTTATAATTTTTACCCCTTGGCTTTAATATTATTCCCTTGGGTTTATTAATCTAAGGGTTCATATTCCTAGGGTATAATATTATTCATAGGGTTTAGACATTGTCAACCATGGTCTAATGTCACATTGTCACAAAGTTGTCTCAATATGAAAATCAACCATGGTCGACCATGTTCAACCATGTTCATTTCAATATTTATAATATATATCATAAGGTTTATATAGTTTGGTTTATAATATTTATCTTAGGGTTTATCAAAGTATTTTCTCTCCATGGAAATCAATTATGGTCAATCACGACCAACCATGGTTAAGCATGGTCAATCATGGTCAACATTGGTCAATAACAATGATCACATTGTGACAAAGATTGTATCAATATGAAAATAAATCATGGCAAACCATGGTCAACCATATTTATTTTAGGGTTTATAATATTTATCTTATGGTTTACATACCTTGGGTTTATAATATCAATTCCTTGGGGGTTTAATATTATTCCCTTGGGTTTTAGTACTAATCCTTTAGGTTTATAATATTAGCCTTTGGGTTTAATATAAATCCTTTGGTTTATAATCTTGGTCGACCATGGTCCAACGCCAGATTGTGACAAAGATTTTCTCAATATGAAAATCAACTATGGTCAAACATCACATTGTGGCAAATATTTTCTCAATATGAAAATAAATCATGGTCCAACGCCACATTTTTACAAAGGTTGTCTCCATATGAATACCAATCATGGTCAACTATGGCAAACCATGGTCCAACATCGCATTGTGACAATGATTGTCTCAATATCAAAACCAAGCATGGTAAAACCATGATCAACCATGTTTATTTTAGGGTTTATAAATTTGTCTTAGGGTTAACATACCTTGGGTTTAAGATATTAATCCCTTGGGTTTAAAATTATTCCCTTGGGTTTATAAACCCTTGGGATTTTAGTGTTATCCCTTATGTTTATAATATTAATCTTTGAGTTTAGTATAAATCATTTTGATTTATAATCTTGGTTGATGATCATCCAACATCACATTGTGACAAAGATTTTCACAATATGAAAAACAACCATGCTCTAACGTCACATTGTGACAAAGATTTTCCTAATGTAAAACTCAACCATGGTCCAACCTTGTATTGTGACAAACATTTTCTCGATATGAAAATCAAAGATGTCCAACCATGGTCAAGCATGGTCCAATGTCGCATTGCGAAAATGTTTGTCCCAATATGAAAATGAGTCATGGTCAACGAAGGTCAACTGTGTTTAATATAGATTTTAAGTAACCATAATAATCATAATAATAATAATTAATTAGTACTAACAATAATTATTTTAAAATGATAAATTAATAAAAAACTATATTAATTAATAATTAACTATTAATTAATTAATAAACTATATTAATTAATTAATTATTTAAAATAATAAAAATATTAATTAATTAATATTAACAATATTTAGAGCGGAAGGCAATCAAGTTGTCAGAAGTTTCCATGTTGTTAAATTCAACATTCTGTGAACGGTGACTGCGATCTCGACCTCCAACCTCGTTGGGGAAAGTCAGAGGTCAGTACTCGAGAGGTCGAGTGTGAAGAGCGTTTGTTCATTTTATTCGGCTATGTCGCTAGATCCCACTATAGCTGAGGGTCAAAAAGTTAGAAACTTGTCAAATATTTTTATGAAATAAAAAGCCCTGACCTCCAAGCTCTGATTTGCACATTTGAACATTTATTTTTATTTTTGTTGGAAGTCAAGATAGTGTTAAATTGAAGCGAGTAGGGTAGTTAGAAGAGGGCTAGTGAGAAGTCGGATAGCTGTGGCAAGTCGAGTGTTTAAAAGTCAGGACGGTGTTAAAATAATGTTTATGGCAATGGATAACATGACCCCAAGGCGTGGCGTAGTCGAGCTAAGATGGAAGTCGAAAGTTGAGAGGTCGATTTCGAAGAACATTCTTTCATTTTGTTTTAGTATGCGACCCAACCCCGATTTCGATAGGAGTGAGAAGGTCGGTAACTTCAGTGATATTTTTATGAAATAGAAAAGTTTGACCTCACACCTCTGAAACTCCAACCATTGACCTTTTGAAAATTTAAATTTAAATTTTATTATTATTATTATTAACAAAATTAATATAATAAATAATTAATAATGATCACATATTTTAAAAAATAGATTAATATTAATAATAATACCTTTATTGATAATGATAATAATTGTAATTAATAAATAAGCCCTAAGTGATAACTCAGTTGGTCGAGTTTTTGTTCCTAAGTACCTTACCTATCATGAGGTTAGGGGTGAAATCGTGTTGACATCCTTGGGGTTAGGCCTTCCTATTTGGTCGACGAGTAAATCCGTTCAAATTGATCTACTTGAATTTCCTCATAGATGTAGTGGCCACTCAATGTCTGTCAACCACAAGAAATGTTTATTAATATATTTTAACCATATTTACTAATATAAATGTGCATACATTTATTTTTTAAATAAATAAATATGATTATGCTGGTAAATAATAATAGGCATAGGTATGGTTTCTTATAAAAAGAAATAATTCATGTTGTACCGTGCATCTGCTTTTAATATTAGTGCGTCTAATATTACGAATAAGAATGTGTTGGATAAGATCAACAACCATTGTAACATGACGTTCGATGGGTTATATTTTGGATTAAGATTCTTCGGAAAGAAGAAATGACAAAGATTACGATGGAAGGGTTTGCATGTTAGCCAGAAGATCTGACCTAATCGTACACGTGCTTGAGAAATGTAAACCGAAAACGCAGAATGTTATTGTTCAATAAGAGCAGTTTGAATTTAATTAGGATATGTTTTGGGCTAGTTCATGGCAACTCCAATTGCAGAGAGTTCTAGAGTATGCTCAGGAAATGAAACAACTATCAATATTTTTTATAAAAAATTATAAAAATAACCGACTCCTGTGACCTGTCCCTTTCACCCATTTCTATAAATGGCATGTTCGTCATGGTGTTCAGGAACAGTAACCGACTCAGTGATAAAGTGGCATAAGAGGCCGAATGGGGACAAATAGAAGCACGGTACTAGTACGTGCTTACTTGAGTGTGTGACAGAGAGTGAGAAATTCTGCAATTATGGAGCATGGGGACGTCAGCTCAACTCGGCAAACGCCCATGATGGAGCTGCTAAAGTTTAGTGACGATGAATGGATTCAAAATAAATAAATGTGGTGTGGGACCAACATCACTACGTTTAGTTGTTTCTTCCTTCACTGGGTGGCCTGCCCAAATAGTGTTATAAAGTAGCCGGAACAGTGCAGGGTTTATGCACCGTGAAAAGCAGCGCGGCCCGTCGGATAGCTTCAAATATATCTGGGATCCACTAGGGTTGAAACAAACAAGAAACAGATACCATGGATGATCAGCTTTAGCAGCTTTCAGCATGTGGCAAGTGAGCGTGAAATTCTCTATATCGGACAAGCGATTTTGTTGGCAATCCGCCTGCAGTGTTTCTTCCAGAGAAGAACAAAGCAAGTGACATGAGATGTGTTTCTTCCAGCGAAGAACAAAGCAAGTGACATGAGATTATCAATAATCTCTAGAGTTCTTCGATCGAAGAAATGGTGTCTGGACTAGCTTCAGACCTATATAGTTTGGCTCTGACCTAAGAAATGATGTCTCCACTAGTTTTCAGATATATATAGTTTGGCAAGGAATTGAATCATATGATTTTTGAGAATCAAACCTTCTCACTTAATTATTGGATGGCATCTTCGAAACCTAATAATCCCTAAAATTCTAATACAAAGCAATTGCATTGTACATGGATGGGTTACTTATTTTATAATGACTTAAAATTTGCATTGTACATGGATGGGTTACTTATTTTAGAATGATTTAAAATTTGGAGAAATTCTGAAAGATTGGTTTATAGGATTCAATACCTTTGTCTTTGTTTTATCATTATTGAAATTTAATTATCTTGGTTCTGTTTATTAGAAGGGATGCTATCTTTACAATTGATAAAGTAGAAATTTGATATTCTTTGGAATAGTTTAATTCTCATAGAAACTGTTTCTATTCTCAACTCTATAATATTTTAACTTCTTAACTGAACAAAAAACTAAACACTACACAAAACCATCTCTTTTATATTTTTTATTTATCCATATCTATAAAAATAAAATTATATATTTGGCAATACCAATGTTTTCAATACTTTTTTATTGTATTTTAATATTTATTAACTTCAATGCTTTTTATTGTATTTTAATATTTATTAACTCCAATGCTTTTATTGTATTTTAATATTTTTTAAAGTTAATAATGTTAGAAAATTTTCGAAAATATGAAATGAGACTGTTTAAAAATACATACATAGAGAGATTGTCTTCATTAATTAAATATATAATTTGTACCTAAAAAATAGTTGAGATTATAAAAAGTTATAAAGATAATACAATTTTTTGTAAGACATGAATATCATTGTAAATAGTTGGATTTTGTTGTCCTCAAACTAATTTAACTAGACTTAACTCATTAATTAACTAATTATAACTCATACTTAACTCATTCTGACCCCTATAATATAGGGATAACATATACATGATTTGAGAAAGACTTCCAACTCAAAATTCCTAAGTTAATTAAGTCAACTCACTCTAGTTAACTATTACAAGTTGCTATGAGAATAAATCCAACACAATACAATGATATTCATGTCTTGCAAAAGCTTGTACTGTAAATTTAAAGAAGAAGCTCTTAGAGACAATCAAATAAAAAGTTTCATCCACGAATCTTATCCAATAAACGAAATTAGTGGAGGCAAATATTCTCACTGTCAGGAAAAAGGAATGGAAAAATAACTCAAGATAGTAATAACAGTTAGAGGAGATTTCAGAGAAATTTGAACAATATGAGATAATATAATTTTCAACTTTGAATATTGACATCACACATAACATTGGATCTTGACTTACCTCTCTCATCAAAGGTATCAAAACTCATCTCCTCAATGTCTATATGCTAGCATTGCGCAAGAGAAATGAAGAATGTTGGCAATATTTGCAAGCCTTAAAATATTAAAATCCCATTCCGAATAATATTGTGGCTAGACATTTCAATTTGGTCTAATAAAATAATGAAAAGAAAAAAACAAATTTTAGTATAGAATCCCTTTTGAGAAAAAATGGAATACCTAATGTCAAATTGGAACCTAATGAATGCCAAACTCCTTAACTTGCACAAACCAAAAAAATTTTAGGCTAGGTCATATCATATCCATGTTATATATATTTCTCATTCACAATGACCTCCTTCTTAATATTATATTAATCACCTTGAATATCATAGCTTCCAATATCTCATATGAAAGTACATTTCTCTCTTATTATGCTAGTATAAGGATATTATCCATATATATTTCATATTCTCCCACTGTTATAGCTCCATAACTCCAAAGAAATAAAAATAAGAGAAGAGGAATCAAATATTGTATCTCCACCCTATATTTGGGAGGAAAAGTTGAGGGCTATCATTTCTTCTCTAAAAGTATGGGTTAAATACTCACTTCCACAATATAAGAGAGACTTGATTTGCTAGCTTAGTTGGGATATTTACAAGTTAGAATGGAATATGGTGAAGTCACAAGGAAATATTTATTAGAAGCAAGGGACTTATGTGATAAAAAGTATAAATTCAATATTAAAAAATAACAAATATGGTGTTTAAAGTCTAAGAATATTTATATATAACATGATGATAAAATCACCTCATTTTTCCATAAGAAAGATAAAGAAAGAGAGCTAATAAATTATGTTAAAGAAATAAATATAGAGGATGATATAATATTTGATAACTTTTAAACCATTAAGGAGTTGTTTGATCTCACTTCAAGAAGTTGAACCAAACTCGCTTGCAATAATGTTGGACAAGATTCCCAAACTAATCTCTTTATTAACCAAAAAAAAAATTAGGGTTAGACAAATCCATTAAGGACAAAAAATTAGAGCCATTTAGGAGCTAGAACTAGATAAAGCCCCAAGATTAGATGAATTATGTATCTGTATTTATTACTCATGTTTGTTTATTATCAAATTTTATTTGAAATGCATGCTCAAAAACCTTCAAAAAAAAGTAACAAGCTTGGGAGAAGTACTAATTCTTCCTTTTTAACGTTTATTCCTAAAATCAATCCATCTTTATTTTCTAGATTCCACCCCATTTCATTACATAAATCCTCATTTAATTTCCCAAACTAATGGAAAACAAGATAAAAAAGATTCTCCCAAAATTTATTTTTGACCATCAAGATGGGTTCACATAGAAATTTTAAATCCTCAATAATGTTATTTTAGAGTAAGAGGAAATACACTCCCTTAATACAAATAAAGAAAAGGGAATCATAGACAAGATGTATATGGTGATTGTGTTTGATGAAGTAAGACACTATTTCCCTCTACTTTTCTTCACAAGTTTGGATTTGTTGAGTCTTTTGTTCTTTGGGTGTGATGTTGTATCAACTTTCCATGGATCTCCCCTCTTATAAATCAAAGGAAAACCAAGTTTTTCAATAGTTGGGGATTAATGTAGAAGTGTCCCAATTCACCTTTCCTTTGAATACTTATCGAAAAATATGTATGGAAATGTTTAAATTTGAAAGGGTTTTAGGTAGTCAATAAGGAATTAATGTTGCTCGAGAAGTAAAATTTCATTAATTATATTATTCTTATGGGAGGTACACCTACTATCATCGTTAGGAAATTTTAATTTATTTTGTGACAATTTCTCAATGCTTTTGGGACTATTGTTAGTGATGGGAAAAACCACATCTATGTCTAGAACATCAGTTCTTTTCTACTCCAAAATATTTCCAAAATTTTAGAATTTTTATGTTTTCCTCTTGGACATAATTTAAACAATTTTGAATGGACATGTCTTTAGGAAACCTAATTCAATCTATATGGAAATGATTTTTGATAAAAATATACAAACATTTAAGCAATTGGAGAACGTTGGTTAAATCTAGTAGACAAAGTGTTCATTTGGATCGATTTTCCTAGATTTTTCTCATATACCAATGTTTGGCCATGTTCCCTCCTTCAAGAATAACACATTAGGCACAAAGGGAAATTCACAAATTTCTATGGTGTTAATGGTGGCTTATAACTATAAAAGTTGAGTCATAGAAACAATTTTTGTTAAAAAAAAAAACTTTAAAGAAAATTGAAAAAGGTGTCTTAATCAACTTCTACTTTTTCGGAAGGGATATTCAATATGGAATATTTCTAAAGTGGTTGTGGATTTTATTCAATCCAAACTCTCTTAGATCCCTATAAATAGAAAAATTATTAAAATTTAGGATGATGGTATTATGGGCCAGCTACCCCTTAAGTAGTATATCATGAGCTATTGATACTAAAAGAATTGATGATTCTATACAATATTAAAACTATATATGATTTTTCATCATGGAGCATTAAGGATTGGTGGACATGGTGAAAATCACTTCCCCTTTCGGGTCAAAGAAAGGAATTGGGTTACACTTTTTGGTGAAATGAGGGTGAATTTTGTTGAAAAATGGATGCTCGATCGAGCAATTTTAAGCCACCAATCGAGCAAATTTTAAGAACTCGATCGACTTGTTGATGCGCTTAAAAATAGAACGATCAAGCGTTTAAAAAAACTCTTGATCGAGTCATTTTCTAATCCGAGTTAACTTCTTGATCGAGATTTATGGCTTGATCGAGAGTTAAAAGTTTGTGAGGGAACTTGCGGGGTAGATTTTTAATGGCTCGATCAAGCCATTGGTTAACCATGTATGTTACTCAATCAAGGGTTACTTTAGCGCTCGATCAAGAAATTTGAATTTTTAATTTAAGTGCTCAATCAAGCTCTTGAAGTCCTAGAAATTATAGTTTCAGCACCTCTTCTGCATATTTCTCTGCAACCGAATTTTTTACCCTCTCAGATTTAGGGTAGAATTTTTCCTTAAGTGGCAGAGTTGATCACATTGGATTCATGAAAGAATACTCTATCCAATGGCATATGAATTTAACAATTTGAAATTCATATGATATTTTTCATCTAGTTTCTTTTAAACATAACACTTGAAATGTTTTTGGACAGTTTCAAAGGGGCTGAATAAAAAATCAATAGCCCAAAATATACACAACGAAAAAATTTCAAAAAATACTACTATGTTCGTTTACGAGTCCTCTTCAAAAGGGTACTATTTTTTTTCAATTTAATTAAAGATTTAAAAGAAAAACTTACGTGAACACATGTGTCTCCAAAATTCAATTGAAATATTATTTTGCCAACTTTGAAAAATAAAATAATATATAAATCTGCCATAAAAAATAATTTTAATATGAAAAACTTGGTTCTCTCGTGTGTATCATCCTCATGGTATATATAAATATATATTTATATATAATATATATATATATATATAAATATATATATAATATATATATATATATATATATATATATATATATATATATTAAAAATTACACATTTTAGACTAAGATATGCTACATGAACACATGCATATCTCTTAAGTTTTGCAAAAATTTTCAAGGAAATATCTTGCATTTAATGGAAAATTAAGAGATTATATGACACTAAATTTTTTTGCAAAAAATATCATTAGGACAACAACATAATTCTCTACATATTGTCTTTTTACTCTAAATCAAAATTCATAATTTTATATGAATTTTGAGGGGTGAAATTCGATAAAAGATGAAAAACTTGAAATTTCATCGCCACATTTGACCAAAAAGTGTAACCCATATTCATGCTTTCACCCTTCCCCATTTTCTTAGCCCTTATTTCCATTCTCCTCCTCATTGTTTTTGGATATGACCCTTTGATAATAAAAAAATGATCAACAAAATGGGATAGGTTCATGATTGAAATGATTACGATGTTAGTGTAACATCCCTAGGTTATATTTCCATGTAAAATGGAAAAAATCAACCAAGGTCATAGGACACACATTCAAAGATAAATGGAGGGTAAGAACATCACATTGGGGGTAAATTGTGGTTAATTAATGGCTATGGAAATTAGCATTGGCATTGGCAAAAGGAAAGAGGAAATTAATTGAAATTAATTCAAGGAATAAAGAAAAATAGGAGAAAAGGAAGATGAAGAGACCAGAATGTGCATGGTAAGGAAATCAAATAGAAAATGAAAGAAATTGAAAGAAAAAAGGAAACTTAAAGGAACCGACATGAGATATTGATAAAAAGGCACCTGAAAAAAAATAGAGATATTTTTCTCAGCGTTCGATCAGTTTCAGAAACTAAAATCCAAGAGAGAGAAAGTACTTAGACACAAGAAAGCAAAGGATAATCAAAGGAAAGCAAGGGAGTGCAAGAGGAAGTTGGACAAATCAATAGTGTGTAATTGCAGGTAATAGTTTATGGTTTATGTTTATTGTCATTGGCATGGAATTTGCCTAGATTGACAATGGTTTACAACTTTTCCTATGTCTTTTCTTTGATAACCATGATGTAGTGGGTTCCTTATTTGGTTATATTCATATGGCTAGTATATTTCGGATCCTGGTGAGGTGGTATTGGGAAAATTCCCAAGGGTTGAGAGAAGAGATGGGTATTCTCTTGGAACCCTTGAAGGATGGGTGGACACAAGAAACTTCTTCTAGGTTTGGTGAAGAATTAGATGCATCCAAGCTTGTTTGGTTTTGTTTATTTCTGGACCAGTTTAGGTGAAATAATTGTGGTGGAGGGTTGAGGTGGTTTAACTTGTGGAAGCCCAGGTTGGTTTTATTTTGGTTTATCCCATGTGATCCCACATTCATGCTTGGAATATGGCACGAGGATGATTGGATAAAAGAAAGATTTGGTTCAGCCTAATCTATGGTCAGGTGGTGTATGGAAGTCCCTAACTTGGTTGGTGTTTTCATATGGTAATATGTGATATTCCTTAATGAGAGCAATGAGAAAAATCACTAGTTTAATATGTTCTTTTATGACTAGTTTGTCATGGTCTCTTCTGGCTAAATGTTTGTTATAAGTATGGTATATTTATCATTATTTGATGTGCTCTTGTTATGGATCTAATCCATGGTTTGACAAACTATTGGTTATATATTTGAATGTATGAGCTACTATGTGTTTGATGCATCTAGCAAGGGAGGGAAGTAAGCCTTCTGGATGATTCTCTTACGAAACCTATGATACATGCATTCAAAACCTATAGGTGTTATGTTTACCAAGTGGTTGTCTAATGATTATCATGTATTTTATAAGTTTGAGTAGGAATTGAGTCAAGAATTGTGAGTAATGACTCTTGCAAGTGATTAAGGTGATTTTTGAAAATTTTGTACATTTCTGGGCAATTGGCCTAAAATTGGTCCTAAAAACCAAGATCATGGTTTCTAGCCGAACCCTCTGAACTAGAGAATTTCAAATGCAATTGCACAAAGGAAGGCTTGTGCTTGTAGTTGGAGCCTTCTAGTCACATGAAAGGCTTAGAATGCATGCAGTTAGGATGTGAAGTGAGTCAAGGAGATAGTTCTAGTCCAGGAAAAGTTGATCAGGAGATGTTTCTTGACATTTGGGTGATCCGGTGTTCATGGAGGTTGCATTAAGTTTTTTGGAGGGAAGAACCCACTTTCATAACTTGAACTTGGTTTTCAAGTCATGTCATATTAATTCTCAGCTCGTGTTTACCCTAGAGAGCTCATGAACCTGGCTAAATGTGGGGTGGGGTGGTTACAAAGTGGTATCAAAGCAAGGTTGCAACACTAAACCTCAAGGGAACTGTAGATTGTTATGCACGTATGAAATTTTTTTATGTATTTATCATGCATGCATGTTAACTATTTACTATTATGGTTATGATATCAATGTATGAATTGGTATGTTTGTGATGTTGTGTCTTGCTATTCTAGATTGGCATGTGAAGATGCAATAGCCTCCTCTGAGGTACCTTGAGGTATGTCTTTTTATTAAGTTTTGCATAGCTAACAATGGCATATTGCAGCAAATATAAGGCTAAGAGATGAAAAGTAGAATAGTTGAGTATAGTTCATAAAATTTTCCATATAGGCATTAAGAGTGTTATATGGGAATAGCGTCCACATGGATGCTGCTATTCCACTAAGATGGGTGGCTATCTTAGAAACAAACAATCAAAGTCTACTATTGATTCCTTTTATTAAAATAGATGAGAGGAGAACCAAGAGGGCCAACCTGAGTCTCGCACTCTATTTCCTCTCCTTCTTGATAGAGTTTTTCCGCTTTCTCTTTATCTGCTCAGCTTCAAAAGGACCTATAGAATCACATAAACATACTAATATGAAAGAAACAAGGATCTAAGTTCATAAATAATGCAGGATCAGATGTGAATTAACCATATACAAGCATATATAAACAAGTACACAAGAATATGGAAGGAAACAAGAATAACTTTATTCAGA
>APFE030017775.1:0-102872 GCA_000404065.3 Pinus taeda
TTCCTGCCCTTTTATGATGAATATCTCTCAATATACATCCCAAAGGCTGATCAGATAAGGTAGTAACTCCATCTGGTCCCTCAACCTTGTGGTCCTAAAGAATTTTAGCAATCCATAATCCCTCAAAGCATTTATGCATGTTGGATCCTGAGATGCTTGGAAATATTCAACCTCATGGTCTCTTTCTTTCCACTCCAAGACCATATTATCCTGCAAAACAACATTTAAACACTTATTAATTCTTTTTACATGGATAAAAATCAACATTTTTTTTCTTAAAAGAGTGTTTTAATCTCAAAAAATTGCTCTCGGTGCCGTCACGCTTGTTTTTCTAAATAGTGCAATGGCATCATGCGAGCCTTTCGGCTCGAGCACGACCATCGACCGACGACCTAAAATTTCAAAATCCTAGTTTCTAGAATGAAATTTATAGTTTAAATTGCATAAAAAAGTAATGAAATGCAAGATTAGGGATGAGACTCTTACCTATCGCAGATAGATCATGACATGGTACCCTGGATCTCCCATAGAAGCCACTTGAAAATCAAGAGAATTAGGGCATAAATGCACTTTTGGAGTTCAATTTGGTAAACTGGTAAAAAATGAAATTATTTTTACCTATTTATAACTTTTGAAAGTCATTTTGTCAAATATTTTCATGTTGTTTTAATATTTTCTCTCGATATCGGTGATGGGTATGTTTCTTATGTAGTTACAGGTGCCTTCAATGTGAACAATGATTATTATTGACCGATTCTGGGGGTTTTATTTTATCTCTTTTTTCAGACTCATTAAATAAATGAAAAAGGAACCCCCCTGGAGTCATCTTTCATCTCTTTTCTGACTCCCGCAAATTGAAAAGATTCTTGAGTACTTGTCGTTTTGAACTCGTTAAAGTAAATGAATCAATGTCACCTTTGTATATGTTTACCCCTTTTCTGGGTTGAGACTAACTATTTATGAAAAAGGTACACCTTGGTCGACATGGTTAAGAGGTTCCCTCAAATATTGTTTTCTGCCTTTTTGGATTCGAGGGACAAATTACAAAAAAGGACATGATGGAGTTTTATTTTTCATTTATTTTTTAACTCTCTAAACATGAAAAAGACACCGAGTTATTCTTAAGTCAAACTCGTTAAAACTTTACGACAAAAGACTTGTCACCATGATGAGATCGAGCTTCTCCTTCCTAGGGCTCGTAAAACTTACTAGGATGGAATCATTTGAAGAATGAACTTACATAACAAGCACATGTTATCCCCTTCAAGCTTGTGATAAAAATAATTGGGGTACACACTAGAAATAGCGGGGAAAAATGAAGATGACAGACAACATGTCGCTCTTGAACATGACACTCTTCTACTCTTGTGTCGGGTTCAGGATATCCTCACTCAATCAATTTTCCTCCCGAGTTTGGGTGATCCATTTTGCCTCTCATTTGACTAGTCCACATTGTCATCATAGCCTTTAGTCCCATGTTGAGTAAAATGCTGCCACTCTCTAGAGTCGTGTCACCAATATGTTCAAGAGAAGTCCAATATGCAGTTATTTACCTATACATTGTTTGAGTCATTGCTACAATCCTTAATATTATTCCACTTTATTCCTTCTTTACTTTCGATGATGGGGGATTATTCATTTCCCTCCTTCGACGGGACACTTGTTGTCAACATCGGCTGATTATCTAGGAAGATGACTTAAGAATTGCCTTTTAGTACCTTAGAGCTAGCATGCCCTAATGGCCAGTTCTCTGCATCTGATGACAGGTCTTCATTACTGACTTTTGATTGGGTGATTCCACAAGTGTTCGACCTCAACTTCATTATCACATTCACAGATTATAATATTGTACCTTGAGAGCCATTGTCATTATTGGTGGTTTCCCTCGCACCTATTAACGGTCCACATCATTGGCCAGTAATCATGTGGTTTTCTATCATGTTTGACTTCAACACATTTATTCGCATGTTAGAATTTGTATATTGATCAGGTTGGAATGGAGCACAAGACCCTGAGTCTTGTCTATTATAACTCAGATTTCATGGAGTTTTATGTCATTCATGATTGTACACATGTTTCTACTATATGGATGGTTGTGACCATATCATGAGACTTTATATTTATGATGATCCTTGTTATCTGGATGGTTGTGCCCATACCATGGATCTTTTATCTAGTCTTCATCATCTAGATGGTTGCGTCCATGCCATGGATTCATTGTCTTGATCTCAGATATGTATATGTATATGCCTCCTTGATTTTTAGGCCTCTTGATAGTGCACATCATCATCCTCACCAAAATCTCATAAAGCATCTTAGCCATCACTCCTTGTTATGCCTTCATGCTTTAGGGGGCATTTGTTACACAATATTTTTTCACACCTCCTACACTTCCCTGTGACATACCCTGATGTGCCCAAAACATGATCATTATACTGTATACTCATCGATGTATACAACTTAGATCCATCTTGTAACTTTGCTTGGAAAATATCTGGAGCTTTCCCTGAAGAAATGGATCTTGAAACCATAAAATGAGAGTCATCACCCTTGTGAAGATCAAAACCCTGATGACCTTATTAAGCCAACGATTGCATTGCTTTGTTCTCTCTCATACTTGTGATGGCCTAGAAAAGGAAGTTTTCCCAAAGTGGATGAGAAGCTTCGTGATCTAGAAGCTTCCAAAGCAGCGAGCTGGATGTGGTTTCGCATAGATGAGATCAAATCCTCCTAATTTGACCTCTTGGTCTCATCCCTATGAGCTACCTTCTTGAGATGTGGGCCTAATCCTATCTTTAGAGAAGGCCTAACTCCCTCTCCTGGCTTATAAATTTCCCCTCTACCTTTCCCAAATGGCTGGTCTATGTCCATTTCCACCCCTATGTTGAGCTTGTGCTTAGAGGCTATTCATTATACTTGGAGAAGGAGTGTTTGGAGAGTTTCTTGGCTTGGAATTAGATCATCACTCAAGGAGAGTCTTTAAACATCAAGGCTATGGTTGTAAGCTTCCATTTGTTCTTTAAATAATATACAACCGTTGATTCATCTTCCCAAAATATATATGTTCATGTATGTATTAGCTTGGCATTGCTTGATCAGCTACGTAGCTTATTATTTTATTTTCTATTGGTGTTTGGCATGTTTTGTTGTCTCTTGATCACTTGTGCAGGTACATAGAACTGAAAGAAGTAGGAAAAATTCTGTGACACAAGCAATTTGAGGATCTCAATAAAGGAAATCAGAATAACATCAGAGCGAGGTAGGTCATCTCTCTCGTTCTACTTTTCAACTATAATCTAGGAAGATGTCTAGTTGATTGTCACTTCAGTTGCTATAGCCACTCATTGGGCTAGAGGGATCGTCTCTATCCGTAGAGAGGATTAACCTTGTCAACAGGATCTATGCAGTGCACAGTTGGAGCCATCCCAGGCCAATCTATGCACAATTCCAAAAGCCAAGGCAGAGGCCTTGAGCCCCTAGATTTCAAATTGCAAGCAGTGGAGTGTGAGATTCGGGCAAGGGGACCCAAATTTTCCCATGGGGAGTGTGAAAATCAAGAAGATCTGAAATATGGTGTGATGTTGACTGCATATTTGACTAAGTGTTGATGCATTCATTTGAAACAAGTGCATGAATTGATAAAATTGAAGGAAAATGAAGCATGTGAAGAGAGTCGCCCATTTGTGAAAAAACAATAAACTCATACAACACTTAGGAAAAGAAATCTAAAACTTGAAACAAAAATTATACATGCTAAAACAAGTTAAAACACTAGTAGTCATTCAAAGAAACAATTGAAACAACACTGTCACAAGCTAAACAACAAAAAGCGGTAGAAAAAGTGGTAAAAGATGAGAAAATCAAAACTCACCTGGGAAAGCGATGGCAATCACATTGAAGGTTCCTTTATCTCCTCATGAATTCTAGAGCTCCAAGATTGAGTGTGAAAATGATCTTTAGCAGCATCGATTAAATAGGTTTGGTCAAGTTAGGTTTTATAATGTGCATGTCTAAAATTAAAGAAAAAGTGACACTTGGTGGAAGTTTCTAAAAATAACACAAGCGCCTCCTTTGGGTTACTAAAAATAGACCCCTATTTTTTAGGGATGATTTTTTATTTTTACTCTTTTCTTTTTTGGGAAAAAACGCCATGCATTTCCCGAAAATTTTGCATAGTTCTAGGAAGGACTGGTAAACTCTCTGGTTCATGCACTCTATAGTTTCTGAGCATAGTGTGGTCTGCACAATTTCTGGGCTTCATGGCTCTGGGCTACCTCTCCTATCTACACAATTTCCTAGTTCAGGGTTGGCTTCCATTCAATACTACACATTTTTTGATCTCAAGGATCAATAGTGGTTAGGACTGTGGAATTCCAAAGATCAAGGCCAATTTCCCTCAAGAATTACATAATTCTAAAGATCAAGGCTAGTTGCCCTAAAGAATTGTGCAATTCTCAGAGGCAAGCTTAGAACTATTAAAGGACCAAGTCATCAGATCGACTTGTGGGTTATAAAATGAAATAAGTGATAAAACATAAGCCAAGATGAAAATAATAAGGCTCAATCGAAGCAAAAGTACCTGGATTAGTGCAAGATGAGCTATTGTGGTTTAGAAGGGTCCAAAATCGAAGCATAAGCAAAATTTTAAAGGGCGTTTGTAGCCGCTACAACAGTTTCATTCAAAGTTGAGCCAATTTTCTTTAGATTATTCATTATCTCATCAAGTACATTCAGAGAAAAATGCATAATGTATTGTATTTACAAGGCATCATCATATGGAGGAAACCCCATGGATTTCGGCAATAATCCTTGAAATTCAATAATCATTGGTTCAAGAGATTTAATCTTGTGTGTAAGCAAGTCAAGAGGGGCTTGAACAAGCCAAGTGGTTGATCTTGAATAAAGTAAATTAACTAAGTAATCATATAAGGTAGGCCAAAGATCTTGTTGTACAATTGGAAAAATAAATATAGGCTATGTTCAAGTCATGTGAATTTCAAAAAAGAAGATTTTCCATGTGGAATAGGTGTCCACAAAGGTATTTTTTAACACACTTTCAATGGAAGAATATACCGTCATGTATCATTATAGAAGATGGAATTTTCCAAGAAATAATTTTTCAGCTTTGTACAGTCTTTTTAGGTAGTCCCCCGTCCATCACATCTAAAAAGTGCCCATACTTACCGATATCCAAATCAACCTCACCTTCTGGCATGTCCATTCATCTGAATATTCTCCACTAGTTATCCAATGGAACTTGTCACCACCACATTTGCAAAGGTTTGTAAACACAATCACCTTTGTTGGCTTGAAGGAGCTTGCAAGTGCAAGATAAGTCTTGTATAGAAATTAATAGGTCAGAGGTATCAATCTATCATTCATTATCATATCACAAAATGTAAAGGAGCTTTATGATTTATTGTAAGTTCAAGGTTGGAATAATAGAGTGAATCGCAATGGCTAAGATAGAAGAAGAAGACGACCTATCTTGTAGGTGTGTTTTTGAAAATTTTGAAGTTGGTTTTATATTAATGGGACATGCACATGAAGATATAGATACAACTTATGGAAGGTTATTAGCTTAAATGAAGAGAAAGGATATATCTTCACTACCTTAGATGATGGACATTTATAGAAAATGTTGGTACCAAAGTAGGCTTTTGTCCCATATATAATTGATGAAATCATAAACTTCAAGAGTTAGGTAGATTCACACTAATGAATTTTAACTACAAGAAAATTAAGATGATTTTAATACTCAAATTCCAACTTGTTGATGGCACAATAGATTTACAATAGAAAGCCTCAATTTGGGATAAAAAGTGGTCACCTCTTATTAAACTCTGGCATTTGTTTCTTGATGGTATACCAAAATTACCTAGAGGGAAAATTCAACTAATAAAACTATAATTAATGAGAACAAGTGAGATGTAAAAAATAAAGAAAGAAATAGAAACCTATATTTCATTATGGTAGCATCAAGGGAAAGATGAATTGGTTGAACTATTTCACAAAAAAGGTGTTGTTTAACTAGGTAACAAGTTCAAATAACGTGATATACCTAGAGGTTAGGTATTTTCAGGTTGGCATTGTCCTCCATCCAAATATTCTAGGGGAAGAGGGGGGAATCCCATGAATTATTTTTTAGGAAAAAAAAGGATTAGTGAGTTAGCTTAATTAGTTTGAATGATTTGTTCCAAGATCCTTATTTCTAGTCTAGTTGAGATTCATCTCCAATTGAATCCTACTGGATTACCAACTTTAATTATTATCATTGGCTATTGAGCCACCCTCTATTTGGATATTTCGATGAGAAGGGATGCTATGACATTTTCCTTGGAAAAAAATACAGTTCATTATGGAGGAAATGGATTGACAAAGAAGGGGAACAATATTCAGATCCAAGGATAACTTATTTAGAAGATGTGTTAACATGATTTGGACAGGCCCTTTGTGAACATTGAATACTTAGGAAATAAATTGTGGCCATCATAATACAATACATAAGAATAAATTTGAATATAAAACCCACACATTATGTCATCAAATCATACTTTATTGGCAACGCCATATGTAACAAGCTTAGAGATGTTGTATAGGGACAAATGTTCATAGTATAATCACTACATCTAGATTTTGTAATATGGTTGGCTAGTGAAAGGAGTAGTTTTTACCAAGAATATGATGCTATTATGGATTCTTACAAGGTAGAGGTGGATTATTTCCAAGGGATGATGTTGTAGAGGGGAAAATGTTTAGAGTACAATCACTACATCTATATTTTGTAACATGGTTTGGTAGTGAAAGGGCTATTTTTTTATCAAGGTTCAATTGTTTCTATTGATTCTTACAAGGTATAGGTGGAATGGTAGAAACACATAGAGACATCAAAGGGAAACAAGTTTTTCTACAAATATGTTTTAAAAATCTTATTAATGGGGTTGTCATAATAATAGGGATGTTGTCTATTGATGTTAATAACATCATGTGGACATGGCCACTAAAGAAAATATGAATATGATATGAAAAATTAAAATAAAAATAAAAAAGTTGAAAATGGTTTTGCAATTATTAGAGAAATTTTGAGGTTTAAAATTGGCCTCCCAAGGAATATTATAAAATAATAGTGGAAATAATAAAATAAGATTAGGTTACATCATCAAAATTTAGAGGAAAAAAGGAAAAAATGTTTTTTCAAATCATATTTTAAAGTTATCTCCTAATGGTTTTTACTCAAATTTTGAGCTAGAGCATTCATTGAATGTAAAATTTAATTCCTCATCCAAGGATTACCCATGTTGCATAATTTCTATGGACTTTGCCATACGGAAAATGAGAAATACATGAATAAATGTGATTGCAATCATGATTTTCATGTATTTCTATTTTTTCGTGTAGCAAGGTCCATAAAAAGTATGCAACATGGGTTATCCTTCGATGAGGAATTAAATTATGCATCCGATTAGTGCTCCCACTCAAAATTTGAGTAAAATCGTAGGGAGATAAGTTGAAAATATGAGTTAAAAAAGTAATTTGTTATTTATAATTTTTTAATATTTTTACTTCTTAACTCCAAAAATGGTAAATCATCCCCCATGGTTGACATCATCATTTTGAATCCTATTGGTCCTTATAAAGTTTATTTTGGTTATACATTTGTTTTAGTTCCATTGTTTACCTTAAAATTTCTCTAATGAATCAAGGCATGATAATTGATCTGAAAATGGGAGAATAACACTCCCTAATAAAAATTGATCACACTATGACACTTTGAAAGTTAAAAAAATGGGTCTTTAAAGATAAAATGAGTTTCACAACCTCTTGAAATATGGTGAGCTAATTTTTCACATGAACATAAAATATAAATAAATTCATATGCAACTCAAGAGGATAAACATGAAGAGAAGAAACCAACATTTCATAATGGAGTTCACCCCTCCTGGGATACGTCTTAGGGACTTGCTCCAATGGCTAGGCCTACTATATTGAATTCAACAACAAATGAGTACATCACAAATTGTTGACACAATATTGGCTTGTTTCTCCTACAAATAAACATTCTACTACAAAGAATTCTCACTCAAAATTATGACTCCCTATAGTAAGTCATGACTATCAATAGAAAAAGGACACTCTCATAGTAGGGTCCTTGTACTCCACCTGAAATCCAATCGCATAAACATACATAAACTCCACAATGAGGTGTTGAAAAGAGCTTCTCTCATGAGCAAATTGAGAAAAAAATGAAAATAGTTGCTCTGTTGAAGTAACAATTGTTGTAGATGAAACTGGAAAGCAGGAAAAACCTCTAACTAGGATCTCTCCATGCTCAAAAATTCCTTCAACTTGCTACAAAACTTTGATTTTATTTAGCACTAAAGGAATTAACTCTGCAAAATTACCATGATACAATCCTCAAATCATAAAACTTAAGGATGCCATTAAATCTAGGACACTCTCATAGTAGGGTCCATGTACTCCACCTAAAATCCAAGCACATAAACATACATCAACTCCACAACGAGGTGTTGAAAAGAGCTTCTCTCATGAGCACATTGAGAAAAACATGAACATAGTTTCTTTGCTGAAGTAACAACTACTGTAGATGAAATTGGAAGGCAGGAAAAACCTCTAACTAGGCTCTCTCCATTCTCAAAGGTTCCTTCAACTTGTTGCAAAACTTTGATTGTCTTTAGCACTAAAGGAATTGACTCTACAAAATACCCATCATGCAATCCTCAAATCATAAAACTGAGGATGCCATTAAGTACAAGATACTCAAAAAACCCTATATAGGTTCTTCTTGAGCTCAAAAAGGTTAAATACTAAGCAATATATGCTTTTCCATGCCAAGATCTACTATCTGTCCTACAAATTGGAAAAACCTCCCAACCACACAACATTTTCTCCTTTTACTCAGTCCATCGAGCGACAATTTTTTTGGCATTAACGTGATTCCAACTGAAAAAGGTGAATTTTGTTACCTCTTTAACACCGCCAATAATCCCTAAGCACCAAAGTAGGGTCAGGTGGCACCATGTGGTTAGGGGTTGGAGCTAACTACCCACCCCCGCCATCTTATCCCACTTCTCCATCTTGGCATGGTCATATGTGGCAGCATGGCTGGGGTAGGGGCCAATTTCCCACCCTTGCTAAATTTGGTTAAGCTTATATGCGGTTGTGGTCACACTTATTACCAATAACTAGAGGCCAGGGCTTATCCTTCTGGCCCCTCCGCCTAAGCTTCTACCTGTAGTCCTGTGAGCATCGATAAATCTGAGGGCTAGGGCCAAGTTCCTTGGCCCACTCCCTTCCATCGCAGTCATGTGGGTTGACATATAACCAAAGGATGGGGCTTATTCCCCACCCTCTTTGTCATAGTTCCTTTTGTGTTTGTCATGGGTCATATGGTGCACCAAAAACCAGGGGTTGTGTGAAAATTCCGTGCCCCTCCCCCCAATGGAAAAACCATGCCAATTTAAATATATTCAACAACCTATGGTTATTAAGAACCATTGTGATGGCATGTTTATCGACTGTTATATTTTGCTGCGGAAAGTCTAGGGGTCGAACCCCTCCGAGGCCCTTGGGCCCATTATAAAATTTTCGTTTAATCATAGAGGGCCACGTGGTGCCCTCCGATTGGGCAACATGGCAGACTCTTATCGGTCCACCTTAAACCATGCGAACCAATCAAAAACCACCACCTGCAACCTGTACAGTGATGCCACATATCAAAACCATATTGGTCCACTATAAATCATACCCTGCATGGTCAGCTGATCATGTTAAATGTATGGACTTCCTAATCTAATTAACCCTAATTTTGACTTTTTAGTTGTTGGTCAAAAACTTACGGACGTCATAAATTCTTCATACGATGTTAGATTGAGGCAATTCAAGTGTCATAGGAATCAGGATGATGAACGCTATGATCTGGCACTAGTTTCGAGAGATTATGGGCACTTTTATTTTTGAGTTATTTTTTTAGCTCCGAATCATACCTCCCCACTAGGAACTTTTAGACCTCCAAATGTATATCTTCAATCAAAAAATAAGTGAGGAACAAGCTCATTTACTTTCTCGGTCCCAATCCTTCTTGTTATGTTTTAATTGGTAGCTGTGATCCCTAATCGAGGTACTCTACCTTGCCTTTGTGTGAAGTCCTTATCTTCTTGTTAAGAATTGTAGCTTGCTACAATTCTTCTAAACATGAAGGAATAAAACCTTCGATGGTTGGAATCTAAGCATTCTATCCAATACCATCTTTCTTTTTCTCAAACAAAATTCACCTTGAAGTCCCTCCTTGCTAAACCAAAACTTGATTTTCTACCTAGAAACCATAAGCAACTATGCTCACCATACATTGCTTTGTACCCTTCTTTGTTGTCCTCAAGCTACACTTGTACTCTTAGATGCACTGGATTATTTGTTTAATGACATGCTTATCCTTTTCTACATTATCATGGTCATGTTTTGCACAATCTTTACTAAAGAAAAATTCACAAACAAGCTTCACATAGAAATACTTGTATAAGTGAGTCCTTAACACAATTGTAGACATATTGGATGAAATACAAATACTCATCCCAAAAGTCCCATACAAATGGGCTCATCATCAAGCCAAAATAGCATAACATGCCAAAGAAAACATACTCGTTATAGATAAGTGATTGTACATGACTTCACTTTACAAAGAACCAAAATGGGAAAATGCGACAAGAAATTATGATTTTACAAATCAAGAAAACTGTACAAAATAGTCTATCCATTCTTTGCCTAACTAGTCTTATGGGTTCTTGTTGGCTTGTTGGGGCCTGACCCAAGTTCAAAGGTGATTTAGCCAAAATAATCCTAGTACTACTAGCCCTTTCGGCAACAATGTCCGGAGCACAGACTGAGGTCTCACCTAAAGTAGTATGGGAGGGTGCTAGAACTAGGTTTCTGTACCCTGGAGATGTCTGATGTTTTCAAGTGGTCCGCAGTTCGACCCTGCATGCATGTTGCTACGTGCACTTACCCGTACCTCGCAGCTTGAGATGTTGCCTTCGTGCAACCCTACTCGGGGGCTGAACTATGTTATTACCCAAGTCGTTACTATTAATCCTATATGATTTGATTAACTTAGCTTATTTGTATGCTTTTAGTTATACTTAACAAAATTTGCAATTCATACAAGTGCACGCAATAAATAAACAATATAATTGCAATTCATATCCAACAGATAATAACTCAAGACAGATACACATAATTCAAATAAAACTTCTCTTTATTATTATTTCTCTTTGATTACGTACTCTATTCTGCCCTGTGCACTCAGCTGCAGGGGTCTGCGCACTCAGTTGCAGACTATACTAAGCCTCTGCACACTCAGCTGCAAACTATACTAGGCCTCTGCACACTCAACTACAGAGCCTCTTCCTACTACTATGACCCAAGACACACTTAGACACTTGCTCTATGCTTCGCTCTTCCTTTCGTCTTAACTTACTTTTACACTTAGAGCTTCGCTCTATTTATACAATCCCATGGTCCGCGGACCATGGGTAGGCCAACATTACATTCAAAACTTAGGACGAACAATCCTATGACTCTATCATACATTCTCCACCTGCAATTCATGGAGCTTTACAATAATATTACTCAACACTTGGGCTTTAAGCCCCGAAACATGCTATGGGGGGATTCCATACCCAACTGGCCCCCAACACAAACATCGTAACTCGCCCTCGAGTCACTCAGTCGGTGCGATGATCTTGGCATAGAGTCTATCCAACTGTTCTCGTACGGTGCTCATGTCTGTAGCGCACTGAACTGCTACTTGATGAACCTGCTACATCCTTTGTTCTGAGACCTCTGTGGTTGAATTGTTTCCTTACATATATACCAGCATCTAATGCATATGTTTATAGTCCCGTGCCCTTGTTTGGATCCTCCGTTTGCGAAGACTGTGCTTTGACCGGCTAGTCAGATTGCCAGCCGACCAGTGTATAGCTTCAAGCAGCTACCATTTACTTTGCCTGGGAAGGGTTCTCCATTTAGCTTGACCACCTAGACCACACCTAAATCTGTGACCTCCTTAACCACGTATGGTCCCAGCCAATGCATTCTAAATTTTCTTGGAAATTTTTCAAACTTACTGTCATATATAAGCACTAAGTTGTTTACCTTGAAGGTGCACAACTTGATATGGCGGTTGTGCCAAGACTTTTCACGCTGCTTTTGTACCTACTGATGAAACCCAGCCAAAACTTGTTATTCCTCAAGTTCTTACAATTGTGCGAGCCATTCCTCTAGAGCTTCACGATCCGTCATTCTTGTGAGCACTGTTATTTACAGACTAGGTATGATATATTCCATCGGCATGACAGCTTACACTCCATAAAATAACAGGAAAGGTGTTTGTCCTATCAGTTTCTTGCACATTGTCCTGTAAGCCCATAGCAAGGGAGGTACGCGTAGGTCCCAATCGTTTCACTACATGTTGCACACTTTGTCCAGCACAGTCTCCAGTATTTTGTTGAAAGCTTATACAGTCCCATTGGCTTGTGGGTGGTACGATGTACTTTTATAATGATACACTTAGAACTCTTTGGTGAGCGCGTTGATGGTTTCATTCAAGAAATGTGTTCCATGATCAGTCACTAAGATTTTTGGATAGCCAAATCGGGTCAACACGTTTTTGAACAAAAACTTCGCAGCCATAGTGGTCGTGCAATCTTTGACTAGCTACGCTTCCACCCATCGTGTCAGGTACTCCGTCGCAGTGATGATGTAGCGCACGTCCGTCTTCTTAAGGTTTGATTGGTCTCACAAAGTCAATTGACCATTTTTCAAATGACTACAGTATCATTTGTGGATTTAATGGTATCTCATCTCTCCATGATGTTTTTCCAATCCTTTGACAAATATCGTAGGCCTTACAATGTGATTTCAAATCCTAGTGCAGGGTTGGCCACCACACCCCTGTGCAAAGAATCTTTTGTGCAGTTTCTTGTCTTGCATAGTGTCCTCTTGCAGCACCCCCATGTGCTTCCATGAGGATCTAACTTCGTTCAAATTCAGGTACGTATCTTCACAATATCTCATCATTTCCCATTTTTTATAGGTGCCCCACGATGACAAAAAAATCTGTTGCGCGCACCACCAATTCTTTCTTCTGTTGGATGGAGTATTCCTTCACCATAGTCCCTATTGTTAAAAAATGGATTATATCTTCGAAGTGCTCGTCCACGATGCACACCACAAAGAGTTGTGCATCCAGTAATCCTTCCTCTAGATTAGTGGGTTCCTTGCCTATCTCGAAACATGATAAATGATCCTGTCCTGCGTTCAGGTGTCTCGGCTTTACTACAACTTCAAAATCATATTCCTACAACAGTAAGAGCCACCTGAATATGTGCTCCCCCCAACACAGGCTTATTGACTAGGTATTTTAGCACAGAATGATCAGTATACATCCTGAAATATCCTCCAAGCAAATAGTGTTGGTATTTTTGGAGGGCGTACACCATCGCCAACCCCTCACACTCGGTAGTGGAATAGTTCTTCTTTGCTTTGTGTTGAGATTGCAACAAGATGATGGAGCTTAGTGAAAAGAGTCGCCTTCACTAAGTGGGCCCGCAGGCTATTTTTGGCGCAAGTCTATTTTAGACTATGTCTATTTTTAGACATATGGATCATGTCTATGGATTGCAGGTTGCTGTTTATGGATGATTGATCAAGTTGGGAAAAATAGATGGACTTCTATTTTTGATGAAAGTGTGAGTGATCACAGTGTGAGTGATCAAGTCTATTTTTAGACTGGCTGTCAAAAATAGAAAAGTCAAATATTATTATCTCACAATAATATTTGGACTATAAACTTAATCTTATTCTCTTGGAGCACTTCAGTTTGAGCTACAGAGGTGGCACATGCAGCTGTCAGAAGGAAATACGTTTTTCTTATGAGTCAGTTGAGTTGTTGCATGCATGACTTCAGTTAGAACTCAAGTGAGTTGAGTTTAGTGGACTGGAGGTGCAGTTGATGGAGTTGTGTTCAGTTTAGCTTTGTTAAACTGGTTGTATTTAGTCTAACTGGAAAATAGACTAGAGCTGAGTTGGGTGAATTAGTTATTAATTAATTCACAAGTTATTAACTCATAATACAACTAATGAATACATCAGTTAACTCAGTTGCATGTCAGTGCATGTTCAGTTCAACAGGGACAGGTGGTAGAGAATTAGATTGCTATCAGTTGTGACTATAGTTGTGCACCAGATCTTGCACAATCAAGGGATTGAGTATGCCAATGAGTTTGCCCACGTATTTGCCCACATTTTAGCTTATGCTCACGTCCACAAAGCGTGAGTGACTATTTTGCAGGTGAAAAAAACGAGTTTGGTGAGCCATTTTCTCATCAGTTCTTGAGCAGTGGAGGTAGGCAAGCAGTGGAAGAGATTTGGAGATCAGATCTGAGCTGTATTGTGTGTAACAGAGGTGGAGATACTTGTGAGAAGTATTATGCTGTGTAATGTTACATGACGCAATCATTAATATACAGATAGTTGGAGTTTTTAGCGAGATGCTTTCCCCGGGATACATACTGTGTTAATGTGTGAATGCTCTTAATGTTTTATTGTTATTGATGTTGCTATATTGATGATAAACGTAGAGGAGCTTATGTATTGTGTATGTTTTCCGCAATAGTACATGATCAGGATAATCTCTATTGAATATGTGTTAAATTATTCAAAATTTCTACATCTTCTACTTAAACTTCTTCTCAATATTGATAGCATATCGGTACGTCGTGCTGAGCAAGGAGATGTATAGGAACTCCATCTCGTCCTAGATGTACTTGTGTAGATAGTCATGGTACTTGAGTACCAAATTCTGCTTAGAATCCTTGATACCCAGCTTTGTGTGAAGGGTATGGAAAACATTTGTAAACTCCTACACATCTTGGTCCCTTCCCTATTGTAGCATGGTCCACTTTATGTATTTATCTTCATAGCTCCCAACAGGGTAATATTGTTCCTTGATGGTGTCTCAAAAAGAATTCCAAGTGGGTGCGATTGAAAATAGTGAGGATTCCCTCTCATCCTTTTGTTCTTAGTAGGTTTCCCACCAATCCTTGATGTGTGGGGCAGCTTTGAGAAGTGAAAAAGTAATCTTTTCCTAATTGGAAAACTCATGAACTAAAAAACTATCCTTCCAACAAATTTAACCATTTATCTACATAGTATGCATATATCAAGCCCTTAAATGTGGGAATATCAAAGTTAACTTGTACCTTAAAAGGAGTGGTGCCTCCATAGTGGCTGCAGGATGACGCTACATCGCCTATGGGTAGTCGTCGAAGGATTTGGGAAAAGTTATCCATCATCGCGTTCCTCTATCGTTTGAGGGATTTCTCGAGCAGTATTTTGGAAGGATCTCCCACCCCCTTGTCTTTCTTTTCTTCTTCCATGGGAGGTCATCGGGTTTTGCGAGGCTAGTCTTGCAGAGATTCAACCAGATCAACCCCTAACTTCTTATAGCCTGACCACGTTAGGGACATGCAAATAAAAATAGAGAAAGAGAAGTCTGCTCTTATACCACTAATCCAAACTGCAAGAACGCAAAAAAATACAAAAATACCCATATACACAGATATGCAGCAAAACTAAAACTTCATTTCATTAATATGAAAGAACTAAAATATGCTTACATATAGAAATAAAATAAACTAGCTCGGGCGATGGTAGCTTATCTCTGAGAAGAGATGTGGCAGCTACATGCCTTTGAACTGTGTTACAAAGAATCAAAGGCCTATTTATTTTTGAGAAACAATGGAAAACCCTAAACATCCAAAAACCTAACCCTAGGTGATGAAACACCAAAATTGTGGGCCCCGTTTGGTAAATTGGTACATCAACTTCCTGGGGTTGTAAATTTTGCATACAATCTCCATGTGGCTATCATAATAACTTGTTTTGAGGATTTTGAAGATCGAAGAAGAGGCCAAAAAAAATGGTATATTGGTTGAGACTTTTCTGATCTCTTCATTTTCCCTAAAAATGTCTTTTAGTCCCTCAAAACAGCTCCAGAAGTTTAGTATCCGAAAAACTGCCAAAAATAGTAAGTTGTCCTACAATTAAGGAAGATGAAAAGAAAGAATGGTGGGGGTCCAAGTGGAATAGGTGGGTGGCCATCAATATACGCCTGGATCAACCCTTGAAATATATAATGAAATTGTAATACATGTTCTTCATGTCGTTTTTGTTGTTTAGCCCTTGAAATAATTATTACAAGACATGTTCATGTCAGTTTCAAAAGATTAATTTTTGAAATTTTAATTTTGAATTTTTTGCTCTAAACTTGTCAATTCAACCCTCCCTAAATTCAAGTCATCCCTAGTGAAGAGACACACCCATTCAGATGGGAATAACACTATATATAGAGCATTCAACCTCCTCCACGATGCACCATTCAATCTATCATAGAAGAAGACATATTTTTGGCATCCAAGTGAAGAAGAAGAAGGAAGAAATAAAAGAAGGACAAATTCATCTCAAGCATATTTCTCTCACTCTACTTTGCAATGAGTGATTTTTTGGGTTGCTTACAGGCACCAAGTCGAACGTCTTGGTAGCAGGGCCAAAATTCTAGGTAGAATATTCTAAGCAGCTAGGCCGAGTTTCTGGACATATTTTAGGAGGTTGAAGTTCGACCTAGGAATATCAGAGAGGACCGAAGTTGAAGGGAATAATACAAGCTTGACAAAAGTGTTGTTTGACCAGGTTTGACAATAGCATTGCTGGTCAGTTTGACCTCATAGTTGACTAGCAATATTAGGTGTATCTCTTGTTGAATTGAAGAACTTCTCTAAGGAAAAGGTGGTTGGGTTTTTCCCCCAAGTGGGTTTTCCCAGGGAAAATCTTGTGTTCCGTTTGTGCATTGTCATATCTACTGTCATTTTGCTTTTATGGTTGAATTTATGAAGTGTAATTACTTATTAATAAACTAAAATTACTAAAATCATATCGACAACATTAGAAGTAATTATCAATATTTTAGAAATTAGTTCTTGTATCTATTGCACTTGAAAAATCAACATGGGATTAGTACTTTGGTGAAGAATAGGACATTGAGATTAGTCTTGAAGAGCTTTGATAAAGGGAAGAACATTGAAGAAAACATACATCTACAATTTAATTGTTTATCTATGACTACGGGTTCATCTATGAAGTTTGCGAACAAATTTGAAGGAGCTACAAATTTCAAAGCTTGGAAAACAAGGATTGTTTTCATCCTTGCAAATAATGATCTCTTGGTTATTGTGAAAGGAAATGTCACTGAACCCTTAGTTAATGAAGGAAAAATAAAATATGAGAAGGATTCCATCACATCTGGAAGCATCATTATGGACTCTATCAGAGATCACTTAATTCCTTATGTCACAATTATTGAATCTTCAAAGAATATATATGATGCTCTATTTGGATTATACTCTATCAATAACATTGGTCAAGGAATGAGTTTGAAAAATGAGCTTTGTGATGTTAGAATGACAAGAAACGATATTACAGCCTCATATTTCATGAGAATTTCTTAATTAAGAGATTAACTTCAAGCGATTGATGAAATAATTTCTCAAAGAGAAACAATGAGTACAACACTTAATGATTTATTGACTCATGGGATTCATTTTCATTTAGTCTATGTGGGAGAAAGGAAACTCCACAGTTTGAAGAATTATGGATTGCATGTACTCAACTAGAAGAATGTAAGCTCATATCAAAGGGAAAGGTTCAAAAATCTAATGAAGGAAATTCTCAAGATTTTGCAACACATTTAAAGAAATCTAGAGGTAGAAATAAGTTTTCTTTCTAAAGAAGAAATGAAAGCATGAGACTTGAAGGAAGAATATCTACTCCTGAAGGAAAGAAAAATATTTCAAAATTTCAATGCTATCATTGTCACAAATTTGGTCACTATAGACATGATTGTCCTGAAAGATCGAATGGTAGAAAGAGAAAGGGAAAGTAGGATGTGACCACAGTAGACATTGATGAACTTCCAAATAAACCTAAGAATGAAGATTTGGGTACAAAAGACTCCTTCTATTGTTCTTCTCTTACAAGTTATATTGCATATAGTGATGGTTTGTGGCTAGTAGATAGTGGTAACTCAAGACACATGATGGGAGACCATGACAACCTCACAAGCCTAATGGAAAGGAGACTATCTCAAAAGGTATAGCTTGGATATAACATTATCTATGTATTAAAAGGTGTTGGGAATACTTCCATTGAGTTGGAATCAAGTGAAAATGTTCATCTCAACAACATACTATATGTATCAAGTTTGAAAAAGAATTTGGTTTCTATTTCATGCTTGGAAGATAAAGGAGATAGAGTTGCATTTGTTGATGGTAAAGTACTTGTGTGGCTAAAGCACTCAAGTATATATTATGCTTGAGTAATTGAATTTCATGAAGGAAGGTTGTATAGATTCTTGAAACAACTTTCTCAAGCATTAGTACATAATGACATCAATCCATGTGAATTTTGGCATAGAAGATATGCTCACCTTCACTATAAATCTTTGTCGACTTTAAATCAAATGGTTTCAAGTGTTATAAAATTGTATATGGAGAATGAAGAAGAATGCAAAGGTTGTGCACTTGGGAAAAATGTAAAGAAGCCCTTTCCAAGCAGTGAAAGTAAATCTAAGGAAATTTTGGATCGAGTTCATTCTGATATATGTGGTTCAATTGCAGTGAAGTCTCTTGAAAGCTCTTTATATTATGTAACCTTTATTGATGACTTCTCTAAAAAGACATGGGTTTACTTCATGAAGACAAAGAATGAATTATTCTAAAAATTTTAGGAATTTAAGTTTGAAGTGGAAAACTTAAAGGGGAAGAAAATCAATAAGATGAGATAATGGAGGAGAATATACTTCTAATGAGCTCGTTTCCTTTTGTAAAGAAGTTTGGAGTAAGAGGGAGTTGATAATACCTTACAATCCACAACAAAATGAAGTTGTTGAAAGAAAGAAAAAAACCATTGAAGAACATGTTATGGAAATGATGCATGATCAAGAGTTTCTTAGGTTTATGTGGAGTGAAGAATCTATGGTAGCTGTCTATATTCAAAATAAAAGGCCTTATCAAATTTTGGAAGACAAGACTCTTGAAGAAGCATTCACTAGACTGAAACTACAAGTTGGACATTTGAGAATATTTGGTTGTCTATTATATATCCATGTACCTACAGATAAGAGAAAGAAGCTAGAGCCTTCTAGAAAGAAAGGAATATTCATTGGATATAGTGAGCCATAAAAGGACGATATATTTTATGTTCTAGGACAATGACACGTTGAAGTCAGCAGGGACATGACCTTTAATGAGAATGTTGCTTATTGGAAATCTAAAGAGGTTCCCATGGACTCCGATGATGACAAAGAATGTGAAGCTCCCAAAGAATAAGGTTCAAACCCATCTAATTATTTAAAACATCCCATACATCATCAAGAAGAGCCAAAAGGACCGAGTGATCTAGTGGACCTAGTTGTTGTTCTTGAAATCATAAAAGGCCAACTTATCTTAGATCTACTTTGTAGGAGGTAGAAGGACATGCAACACCATGTGGCACCTTCAGGGAAATCAAGAGATTGAAGAGTTATCCTAGATATGAAGCATTGATGACTAATCTCATTGGTTTTGAACCTTCCACCTTTGAAGAAGCAGTTAGACACCAAGTTTGGAAGGATGTGATTTGGAAGAATACCAATTGATTATGAAGAATGATGTATAGGATATTGTGCCTAGACATGAAGGGAAGTCAATGGTAACCTCCAAATGGGTATACAATATCAAGAATGCAATGGATGGCAGTATTGGAAAATACAAGGTGATATTTGTGGCTAGAGGGTTTTCTTAGAAAGAGGAAGAGGATTATGATGAGACTTTTTCTCCACTTTTTAGGTACACTACCTTTCGGACTATTATTTCTATTTCTTCTTCTATGCGTTGGAATTTACATTAGATGGATGCAAAGAATGATTTCCTCAATGGAATGATTTAGGAAGACGTGTACATAAAAAAACCTCAAGATTTTGAGGTTCATGGAAGAGATTCTCATGTTTGCATATTGAAGAAAGCCTTGTATAGACTTAAGGTAGCACCTAGAGCCTAGTATTATTGAATTTAAAACTACCCAACAAGATTTGGTTTCTCCAAAAGTGGTGTTGATCCAAAACTATAGATCAAGGTTGAGAAAAATGAACTTGTGATTTTATTATTGTATGTTAATGGCATATTTCTGACAGGTGTAGAGAATCTCATTATTTGATGTAAGAGAGAGATGGACTTTTAATTTGATATGAAGGATCTTGGCTTGATGCACTATTGTTTGGAACTAGATGTATGGTAGAAGCTTGGTGAAATATTTTGTGGTCAAGCAAAGTATATTATCAAGATCCTTCAGAAGTTTGGGATGATGGATTGTAAATCGATGGAAACTCCCATGGTGAAAAATCTGAGAAGGTTGAGAGACTATGTGTTAGATTTGGTAGATCCGTCCATGTACTGAAAGTTGATTGACTCATTGATGTATTTTCTTAATAAAAGGTCAGACATTTTCTTTGTAGTGAATACTATAAGCCAATTCTAGGAGGAACCAAGACACAATAATTGCATTGCAGCAAAGCATGTATTGAAATATTTTCATGGTACAATTGATTATGGTTTGAGATATGTCTCCAACTATAATATAAAACTATAGGGATATACAGATGCAGATTGGGAAGGGAGTGTTGATCAAGACATAAAGAGTACATCCAGAGGTTGCTTCAGTTTGGGATTTGCTATGGTCTCATGGATGAGCAGGAATCATACATTTGTTGCACTCAACACTTCCAAGGAAGAGTATATTGCAACCAATTTAGTGATTTGTGAAGCAGCTCGGCTTCATAAATTACTTGTAGGACTATTTGAGGGGGTGCTAGATCCCACCATGATATATTTTGACAGTCAAAGTTGTGTTAAGCTAACCAAGAATTCAGTTTTCCATCACATCAAGGTCAAGTAGAACTTCATCCATGACATGGTGTAGAAGGGAGCAACGAAGCTCCAGTATGTCTCTATTGATGAAAAGATAGCTAATATTATTACAAAGTCTCTTTCCAAAGCGAAGTCTGTATACTTCATGGACAAGCTTGGACTTGTTGAGAATGCCTCTCTGGGTGAGAGGGAGTGTTGATGAAATAACATTTTGGAATGGCACTCTCCTTGTGTAAACTATATTGACCCAAGTTAGGGAGAATGGTTTGGTAGATGAAAATCATTCTTCTTGTGTCAAGCATGTTGACCCGAATCAAGAAGAATGGTCCTAAAACATCAGGTCCATTTAGCATCAAGCCCAAAATTAATCATATAGGGTGTGGCCTTTGGAGATTCAGCACATGTCAAATATATTGACCTCAATGATGGTGAACCAATACTAGTCTGTATACCATGTGTCTGGATAAACTATAATTATGATGACTAGTTGATGCTAAATGATGTACCATGTGTCAGGAGTACTAAAAAGGATTATGGTTAGGATATGCCATAGGTCATATGTACGAATCAGAATCATGGAAATTAGAGGATGATGTTGATTTATCATGTGTCAAAGATGTTTGACCAAATTATGGTAATTGGGTGATGTTATTGGTTTACCATGTGTCATAATTGTTGACTAGATTATGGTAATTGGATAATAATGATGATTTTTTATAACATTTTGTTAGAGAAATTTGTCAAGAAAAGAACATTTGTCTAGTCATTATGAATACCTCCCTAGCCAAGAGGGAGTGTTTAATTTTGTAGCTATGGTTGGTCTTCATAATTTATATTTTAGCCCTTGCAATATATAATGAACTTGTAAGACATGTTCTTCATGTCATTTTTGTTGTTTATCCCTTGAAAGAATTATTATAAGACATTTTCTTCATGTCAATATCAAAAGAGAAAAATTTTAAATAATTTGAATTTTGAATTTTTGGCTCCAAACTTGTCAAGTCGGCCCCAATGAAGAGACACACCCATTTGGACAAGCATAGCACTATATATAGAGAATTAAACCTCCTCCTCAAGACACCATACAATATCTCACATAGGAAGACATATTTTGGGCATCCAAGTGAAGAAGAAGAAGGACAAGAAGTACACATTCATATTAAGAGTATTTCTCTATCTCCACTTCACACGTGTGAGTTTCTAGGTAGTTTCTGGGCAGCAGGGCCAAAATGCTGAGTAGAACATTCTAGGTAGCAGGGCTGATTTCATGTAAATATTATGGGGGGCTGAAATTTCGCATAGAAAAATCTGAGAGGGATGAAGTTGAGGGAAAAAGATTGACTTGACAAGAGGGTTGTTTGAACAGGTTTGACCATGGCATTATTGGTTAGTTTGACCTCATAGTTAACTAGAAATATTAGGTGTATATCTTTTTGAACTAAATAATTTGTGTAAGGAAAACGTTGCTTGGGTTTTTCCCCCAAGTGGGTTTTCGCAAGGTAAACCTTGTGTTCTCTTTGTGCATTGTGATCTCTATTTTCCTTGTGCTTTTATGGTTAGATTTATGATGTGTAATTGATTAATGATAAACTATAATTTCTATATCATTAGAATTAATTATCATCATTTCAAAAATTAGTGGTTGTATCTATTGCACTTGAAAAGGCAACACTCCCTAGGGGTATAATGGAGGCCAAAAGGATGACTAGAGTTAATAATAGTGTAGGTAGGTTGGAAGCTTAATGTAAGTTAGACTGGTTCCCCTATGTTTTTATTAAGTAAGTCACATTAAGTAACTAGCCTTGATTAAATGTAATATGGCCTCGTTAAATAATCCACTAGGTAGTTAGCATTTGGTTACGAGTATGGTATTTTAGAGGACTTAAATAAGGATGGGGTACTCCTTGTGAACCATGTATTGGAAGATTACTGAATTGGATTCTAACTGATTTGGGCATCCCCTCATTAAAGATGTAAGTAAATAAGGGTTTATCTTTCAATGAAAGGATAATTGGATGGTGTTGCCCTATCTCAAATTCCTTGATATTGAATAAACTAGTGAGATTTTTTTATATAATTTTTGTGATTCGATATTGAGGGTTAAGGATTATAACACAAATCACATGAAACCAATGACATCATGGAGAGTAAACATCAAAATGCATCTTGTAACACATTTATCCACATAAGAGTAGAAATGGGGAAGTCATAACAAGTGCAAAGTTTGGTAGCAAAGCAAGCCCCAAATTTGGGCTTTACAAGGAAGGTTAAGTTAAAAATCAGGAAGGTTAAGTTAAAAATCATTATAAATTTTGACTGGAAAATTAGATTATGGTTACTCAAAAGGGGTTAGAAGGAATTATCATAGGATAATATAAGTATTAATTTGGTACCATATGAGGATAACTTCTTGAGCAATGACCATTGTCACATGAAAAAGTGGAAAAACCCATCAAGTGGAAGAACATGCCAAGGGAAATTATTGAATTTCTTAGCAATTGGAAAGACTTTCCTTTATCTTATGCAACTTGGAAGGATGATTTCTTCATACGAAAACATCTACATGTAGTCAAGGATTGATGTAAATGCTTACATTAAGCGTGCGACATCCAAAATCCGTAGGTATTAGGTCATTATATTACCATTGTGATATTAATTTTGTCATTATTGATAAAATCATTATTTGTAATTGCATTCTTTATCTCATATTTACATAAAAATGATCTAATTTTCAAAATATCAAAAGTATTTTTAACCTAAGATTTAAAAATGTACAATTTTTTTTTTATGAAGTTAAAATTTGTATTTCTTGATAACATGAGTAATAATTTATATCTGGAACAGTTTTCCATTGGATAATATCGACCAAATGAAAAAGTATAATCTTTTCAAGATTGTCTTTGTCTAGAATCTAACCCTATAAGCTAAATATAGAAAACCAAAAGTAGTAGGTGGACCTTGAGGTTCTTGAGAAAACTAAAACATGCAAACATAAGACATGGAATTTAATAAAGTCCAACAAAACAATTTTAGGAGGTAAGATAAGACTCAGTTGCTTCTACTTAGATGGGCTCCTTGTTGTTGCCAAGAGAGAATCCTGGGTTTAGAGGGATGCCCAAGTGTCTTTCAATGTGTCCTAACCTTCTATTCATGGAAGCCAAGTGCCATTGAATGCAGTCTAGGGATCGTTGCATGTATTCTCTAGTAGAATTTCAATCCAGGAGGAACCTACCTAGTATAAGTTTAAGATGCTAGTATATGTCCATTACATCCATGTTTTGGTTGTATCTTCCTCGAGTATGGCATACATTAGGTACCCTTTCGACCACTTCAGTTAGCACTTCAAGATCAATGAGAGTGCATCATTCATTGACCAAATTCCATTTCACCTAGGTGAGTTCATCCTAGATTAGTTGTGAGGTTAGTTCCTGATACCTGGTCATAGAGCGTAGTTGGCTTGGGTTCATCCACACTCCTGGAAATAAGCTACACCCTGACGAACCCATGCTCGTTAACATGGAATGACTGCATTATGAAGGTGAGAAAGTGAGTTTTTCGGTTGAACAGGAGCGGGAGGTTTGACATCAATATTCCAGTGATCCCATGGAAAGGAAATGGAAGAATAGAAGTAGATGACTGGGGATTGAGGCACCCCTCTTTGAGAACGAGATCAAAATCAACAAGGGATATGCAAATCATTGGTTTGGTGAGATATGAAGCACCCAAGAAAGAAACCAAAGAGTGAAAATGGACTTGATAAGGGGAATGAAGCATGAACCTGTGAGGATATACTTGGAGCTAGAGTTGTTTTCACTATGAGTGAGAGGAAATAATCGACCTATGTGGTTTTTTTCTTCCACACTCGAGAATCTATAGTGTAAGAGCTAACCAAGAGAGGGAGAAGTGTTAGGGATCTGATGAAGAACACTAGCAAAGCTAACATATGAACGTCAGTTCACCAGTGGAGAGGAGGTGAATCCATACTTTCCTCAAAACAATTGGCTATGCTACCATAGTCCTAAAGCATCATTAGCTAGAGTGGAAATGCTAGAGCTAAGGAGGAATCAATTCTCAATAGAGTGGGAGAGTGAAAAGAACAATCAAGAGCCCCTCCATGAGCCAAGACAAAATGGAGGCTTGAAGTTCATTCTCCATTCTAAATGTTGAAACGACCTCAAGAAGGATAATGAAATTAATGTACCTAGGTGATGTGACTTGTAACATGAGTGAGTAGAGCTTCATAATGGGTGTGTGATCAGTCGAGAGTAGCAGAGATTGCATTGCAGAAAGGGTGGGTGAGTGAGGACAAGTTTCTTACATGTGTTTTAATCTGTGGTGCCATTGCATGGCTTATCAACCTCATAGGGGTGTGTTGCAACATCTTCCATGCATGTGCCTTGGTGGAACAATGACAACCCGCCCCCAGCCCTCTCTTGTTTGACACTCCATCCCAAGAAAATATACAATATTATTATTCATTCTATTACATTCCTTAATTTTTTATTCTTATACTGTTTAAATTATTTGCACCCCAACAAAACAAACACCTCCTTAAAACTAGATTAAAAAATATTTTTCAATATTTTTTTATTCTTTCAAAACTCCATAAAAACAATCCCTCAATATATATTCATCCTTTAGAACTATGAAGCACTATAAATTCATTTTTCATAATTGCATCGAGAGACACTCTCTAGCCCAATAAGGAAGAGATGTTGTAATATCATGTCCCGTAAAAAAATTGACTTGGTCAAATCGCATAAAAAAATAAAAATAAAAACAATAATAATTAATAATTAAATAAAATTAAGGTAAAATAGCAAATTTACCATTTGTAGTTTTTGGACTCCCATGGTTTTACCAATGGTATTTTTATGTAAGAAGAAATATATGTGTATGTGTGTGTGTATTATGCTAGCATAGATCCATCTTAACTCTAAATCTACCAACATCTATGCTAGCCTAGATCCTTCTTAACTCCAAATCTACCAACGTCTAAAAGGATAAAATCTATTGAAGTGCAAACCTCCTTTAAAATGTAAAGAGATTTGATCCCTCTCAAGATTTAATAAATCGAAAATTAAAATTAATCTAAATTAGTTATTAAAATTTTACCAATAAAATTTAATCCACTTCTATGATTACAAAATCATTTATCATATCATTATTTACATTATAGTTTATTTAACTAAAATTTTAGATGGTCAAACAAAACTTAAAATTGAGTATAGCTTTTAACTAGTTTTAACCCAATAAAACATTCAAAATCAGATGTTATGTTTAAATATTATGCACTAAAATCATATTTGGCGGGTTTCTCGTAAATAATTTTAACATTATAAACACCCTTCACCTTGCGTTCTTAAGTCGGAGGTTTTAATATTTTGTAAAAAAAAAATGGGAAATGTTCCTTTAAAAACTCAAAACTTTAAAATAATATATTTCTTTTTAAATGTAAGTATAATTTTTTAAATAAGAGAGAATAAGTTAATTGTGTAGAAAGCATATTTTCTTTTTTAATCATTTTAATATTATTATAATAAATTATTAAAATGATAAATCATTAAAATTACAATATAAAATAATTTATATTAATAAATTATGATTTTCCATTACAAATTTCCATCAAATAAACTATTCAAAAGATAAATTTACTCTAAGACTTTAAAATAATAATGGTAAACAAGATTATTGAAATAATAGCTGAGGTTGATAAGAGCTTATGGAATACTATGTGTTATTCTCACTAGAATGCCATATCAAGTGGGAATAATACACAATATTCGAGAAGCTCTTATCAACAACAAGTTTGTTTGTTATTGTGGGAATCTACATGTAGAAATATAGTTGTTAATAGGTTATGAAAAATATATGGATTTCAGTGATGGCATAGGCGTGCGAGGGCATGGTGGAGTAGGGTTTCAAGGAGAGTTTGCAGTTACCAACTACAGTGACACTCCCCTATGATCTCCCTAACCCCCCCTCTGACACCACTCTAGCAGGCTTGTCACATTGTAGGCCCTTATCACTCCACACAGTTTTTTTCTTTTCATCCCTACAATTTCCTTTCTCCTACATTGCTAGGGTCACCTCATTATTACGACTTTGAATGAGAGTCTCCTCTTCATACAACAAAAGTTTCAAAAAAAAATTCATTGCACACAAGTGATATCAACCCCTCTCATAACGGAACTTTGATAATGGCATCCCCGATTTGCCATTTCAGCAAAGCAGCCACATTGAACATGTGTATGATGGTGTGATGTTTACAATGTTTACCTCATGGAGGAAATTTTGGTGGATTTTTTTGAGGACGCATTTTGAGGTTTACTGATTTTCACTTCGTTGTCTACCAATCCTCAAAATGGGAAGCTAGACCACCACGGCTTGGAAGTCATGGTCTCGGAGAAGATGCACATTACCAATAATGGCTATGATCTGGATGGGCAAAAGTGGAGGAAACAAGGCTTAGTGGATGCAGTGGTTTCATATGTTAGTTCGATTTATTTCACTAGTAGCTCCATCCCTTCCTCTGAACATGTCGTAGATCTACCTTCAAGCTCCTACCCTTCATCACCTTCTTTAGATGGTATTGCCTCTCTTTTTCAAAATTTCCCTCAATTTTGCACTCATCTCTCCACCGGCCATTACTCCAATGAACCTAATTACCTTAATTTCAGATTCTATCCATTTCTTTGGACTCTCTTGGAAGAACAACATCCTTTGGTTCTCATTGAACCTCCTCAACATGATCCTCTCTCCCTCTCTGCTGGCGTATCTAGTCCCTTGCTCTTGCTAGCAGAATCCCCCACTATGACATCCCCTCTTCTTGTCGTCCATTGATTCAAGGTCTCATTGGATCTCAATCCATTTCTCTTCATGACCCTCTGCCTCTCCAATGAGTGGATCTACTTACCCTACTAGTTACATTGACCCTTTCAGTCTCCTAGAACCCTCTTGTGTCGTCCCGCTCTTCCCCTTTCTTTTTCCTTCACCATCATGAGACCATGTTTTCGCCTTCACTGATCCCCTCTTAGGAATCAATAATGGATCTGAACCCCCCCCCCCCATCCTCCCCCTTCCATTCTCCTCGTAGTCATTAGAAGGAGAGCTAAGAGGAATCCCATTCTCTGTTGGGGGGGGGGGGTAAAAAAATTGCATGGTTTTAGGGGAAGATGTCAAAATTCGCCAAGTCATGCATAGTCGAACACTCCCTGGTAGGTTACACAAGGGGTCGACATGTCACCCAATCCACCCTAGAATACTAGGTCAAATCAAAATGGAGAACCATCTAAAAAACCTGCCTAAGGCACATTCTCTATTCAAATGGTGGTTCTCTCTGATTTTTTTAGACAAGGAGGAGGCCTCTTGGGCTCTCTAGAAATTTTGGCATATTGATTCAACCCCTTTCCTCCCCAGGAGATGGAATCCACTCTTTGACCCCAACAATGAAATAATGGGCAAATTCCCCTTTGGATGTGCATGCCTGGGCTTCCTATGAAATTCTAGACGCACGGTGCTCTCTCTAAAATTGGCTCAAATCTAGGGTAGTTACTTGATGTTGACACACTTTTTTGCAAACTAAAGAATAAAATGTGGAAAGGGTCCTTGTTCTTCTAGATATTTGAGGATAAATATGGAGTGAAACAAACATCATACACAAGGGGGTATCCCACACTCAAACATTAGACTATGAAGGTATCCCATTCAAATGTAGGTGCTACCATAGGCACAAGCACAATGTTCTCCAATGTAGGTTGTCGTTCAAAAGAAAGAAGAGAGTTGGAAAATATCTCCCCCCTCTCAAGGTGAAATGAACCCCACGATTAAAGATCCAATAATGCACTCCTCTCCATCCACAATAGACACAGGGGATGTAATGATGATCTCCCACTCAACCTCTACTTTGAGACCAAATTTTCAGTCATTGCTTTTGCTGCAACAATCTATGGCTGATATCGCATCTCTAGGGAAGGTTACAATCCCTCCCCAGTGGGACAATATCATCTCTATAGTACTCTACCTTCTCCCTCACTCTCTTCTATATTGGTCAATTCTTTTGTTTGCTTTTCTTTTATTTCATCTAATGGGGGATCATCAATGGTTATGAAATCTGTTGGACCTCTTGCTTATAGCTCATCCCTTAGCTACGTTGATAGCCCCTTTCCTCTTTCAGCTCCCCTCAACGACACCCTCGTGTGATGAATTTCCTCCCTCTCATGGTCTACAAAACATCATTACTTGTTCTTCCCTCGTCACCTCAATCCCCCCTCCCCCTCTTGGAGGCCTTGGTCACAATCCCCTTGATATTGCTTCAGGAAAAGGTAGAGGTCATCATTCTAAACTCCTTCTAGCACATAACAAATTCTTGGTCGATATGGCATAGAGGCATCAACTCTCCATTGATGGGGAAATTAGAGAAGTGATAGCCCCAAGGGGTGTTAACTAATGATCATTTTCTCTCTCAATTGCAGGGGCCTGGCCATCCCTCCAAAACAACAGGCTCTTCATCATTTAATTGATCTCAAGGGAGTTATTATCCTCCTTATACAAGAAACTGGGATTTAATTTAAAGCTCGTTGGAAATAATTCTACCAGGTCGTCACTTCATTTGCACTGACCCAAGAGGTCGTGTTGGTGGACAAGCGATAGGATGGAACCCTGATTCATTAAATCCCTCAATGTTTGGGGAATGGATTATATCATTGGTGTAAATTTTAGATCACGGAAGCTCAGTTGTGATATCCTTATTCTCAATATATATGGTCCACCCCGAAACAAAATCCTCTTCTAGGACATCCTTTCATTGAAATCATGCCTCTAAGAGGCCAATCTTATAATTCGGGGCGGGGGGGATCAATTTCTCTATTGGTGAAGTAGAGAGTTGGGGCCCTCATGCCCAGTTTGATCCTTACTTGGCCTATTTTTCTAGATTTCTTAGTGACCATAACCTTATTGACATTGAACCAATTAAGCTCAAACCCACTTAGCACAACAAAAGGATAGGAGAAGATCAAATTGCAAAGTGCTTGGGTCATGTTTTAATTGTTGAACATTTGGTTGACAAAATGACTTTGATAAGGAAATGGATGGGGGATGGTGGAGGCTCAGACCACTCCTTAGTCATGTTGGAAATTAAATCAATGGGACAAAAAAGCCCAAGCCCCTTCAAATTCAACACATCTTGGCTCAACGATGAGATTTTTGTAGAGCTAGTGAAATATATCTGGAGGTTGTTTATCCCTTATCAGACATTTTGGAAAGTGGATAATTTTTTTATTTAACCTCAAAAATGTGAAGTAAGCCTCCATCAAATGGGTAGTAAGTAAAAGGTTAAGGGGTACTTAGTAGCTCTGAGAAATGGAAATAAATCTAAAGGCAATATCAAAGGATTCAACCAAAGGCTATGAATCATAGGAATCAAGGGAACAACTTTTGTAATTAGAGGGGAGGAAGAAACTTCTATTGGATGACATTGATGCTACCTAGATATTAAAAATCTGAGCTATATGTTTGGATAGGTGATGAAAATACCAAGTTTTTTCAAAAACTCACAGAAGGGAGGAAAATGAGAAATATGATTTGGAATTTGAGGTACACAAAGGGGAATAGAGACTCATCCTTCAAGGACCTTGTAGAATTCGGGGTAAACCACTTCAACTCTCTTTTTAAAGAACCCCATTAGGCTTCCATAGCTGAAGTGGTGTGCCTTGCTCTTTTCTTCCCAAGTTTTTTTAATCTTCGATGATAATGAAATCCTAATGGAAGTTGTGTCTATAGAAGAGCTTAAGAAAGTCTTAGGTGACTTCCGAAAGGATGAAAGCCCATGGACGGATGGGTGTTCGATCAAGTTCTTTCTGGTTTTTTTGATATCATGGGTGTAGGCCTCCTCAGAGTGATATTAGAATTTCAATTTTCTGGCCACATTCACGCTTCTTTCAACTCTACTTTTCTCACTTTAATACCCAAGTCTAATGGCCCCTCTTTTGATGATTTCCACCCTATTTCGAATCTTTTCAATTGTATCTACAAAGTGATAGCAAAAACCATATCTCTAAGGCTCAAACCCATTCTATATAACCCTTTATCCAAGGAATAATCTTCCTTTCTAAAGGTTATACAAATCCATGAGGCCTTAAGGGTTGCTTAGGAGGGCCTCGATAGTCTAAAACAATGTTGCTTGAAGGGTGTCATACTTAAAATCAACCTATCCAAGGCTTCTGATCAAGTCAATTTGTTATACATACAACTTCTCCTAACACACCCAGGCTTCAAACTTTGTAAAATGGATCACGAGTTCTATTTCTTCACCCTCCTTTATTGTTCTCATCAATGGATCTACCTCCCCTTTTGTCCAAATCTGATTGAGGATTAAGACTCCCCATTCCCCCCTCCTTTTTTTCTTGGTTGTAGAAGGAATTGATAGATCTTTGGAGGAAGCATGAAGAAGGAATGATTTTTAGGGCCTCAAGGTATCCCCCACTCTTTATATGACTCACATTATTTTTGTTCATGACGTCCTTATCTTCAGCAATGGCTCATGAAGGGATGTTTGAGCAATCAAAGAAGTTATTTCACTCCTGAATCTACCATGGATATGGCCACAAATATTCTCAAATCATCCCTTACTCCCTTCGGCCTCAACAATGGTGAGCTAATACTCCATCTACATTATTTCCCTTTCAGTTTGTCCAATCTGGAAAATGGTGTTAAATACCTAGGTTTTCTCCTCAATCCAAACTACTACAGTAGTGCTAATCAGAAATGGCTCATAGCCAAAATTTAAAAAAGGATTAAATCCTAGAGTATGCATTTGTTATTGAGAACTGGTTGTTTAGTGCTAATAAAATTTGTCTTTTGAGCCCATTCCAATCTATTGGAGGTAACTATCCTAGATTCCAAAAGGTACCCACAAAAAAATCTAGAAATTTTGTTACAATTCTTTATGGGTCGGCACCTCAGAGAAGTTTATTTTTCCATGGGTAAAATGGCCAAGAATCGCTACACCCAAGGCATGGGGGGTTTGGGATTGAAACAACTATCCTATTTTTCCCAAGCATTGGCAGCAAAAGTGGGCTAGAGGCTTCTCTCTACCCAAACTCTGTGGACTTCTATAGTTTATAAGAAATATATTTTGCCTCTATCCCTCAAGGATTGGATTCGAAGCACCAAAAAACAAAGGAAAAACACCTCCATAATTTAGAGGGTCATCATTAATTCCTTCCCCCCCCCCCCATTAAAAATGGAAATGCATGGAAAGTGAGGGAGGTCACCTACCTTCTCTTGGGAATTTCTCCATGATTTGAAAGCAACAATGCACATTACCTTCCCTGAGGATCTGATAGGCCTTCTATATGAAAATTTGATCTTCACTCTCAATCAGGCCATGACTCCATATTAGAATCCACTAAGAGATCAACAATGGCTATCTGGAGGCCATTTGAATTTACCCCGATGCTTCAAAAGACAATGATCTACCTACAACCATGATTTAAAAGAAGCCCACATCCATAACACTGATGATCTTGACAAACGAGTTTGGGCTCTCTCCACTTCGGGGTCCTACACTCCCAAAGAAGGCTACCTCTTTCTCATTTCAGCCCAGATACAAGATCCTTTGGAGGACTAGTGGTGTTATGAAACCAGCTCACAAAAAGATAGAAAAGATAGATCAACGACTTAGAAATAAGCCTCTTCGATGGGGCAACCTACTTTACATTACACAAATGAACAATTCTTAGATGATACAAATGACAAGACCTCCTTTCTAAATATACGAGTCTAAGGGGACATAACATAACCAAAGACGACATAACAATAATAATGTAAGGGCACAATAATAACAATAGTGGGCTTCTATGGGGCACAATAATAACAATATGGGGACTACATGGGCACAAAAATATAATAAGGGGGTTGTACTAATAACAATAAGGGGTTAAACTAGTAGTATAGGGACCTAACATGCCCCTCTCCTTCAAAAAGTGTTGTCCTCAACGCTTGAGTAGTTTTAGATGCTTCTATATAAAATTCGCATCCTCCCATGTGGAATCTTCAGTGGGTAAGTTCTTCCACTTGATGAGATACTCTGAAATTGATCTATTTCGTAGCTGTCGATTTCTCGGTTTTGTGATTGCTTCAAGGTCCAATATGATTTTTCCTTCCTTGTCAAGTTCTCGCAATACTATTTGAACTAGGATCTTCTGCAACGTTTGAATGAGTTCCCCCTCCTTTGGGCATATGGATATTTGTAAGGGCCGATGTTTGCAGGAACACTTCGTAGAATCGTAGGGACCTAACAAGTGGTGCCATCTATGGAAACTCAAATTCCCAACCAAAACTTCATTGTTTATGTGGTACATGCTGGAAAAAAGAAATCCCCACTTGGGATTTCTTACATAGGAGAGAAAAAGAAGAAGGGCCAGGCTGGTGTAGTCTCTGTAAATCAGCAGAAAAATATGCTTCCCACTTGCTGATTGAATTCTCTTACTCCAAAGCCATCTAGTATCTCCTCTCTGTCAAGCTAGGTCGAGCTTGTCATTGGTCAGGACCAACATAATGGAAGTTTGGCAAGCATGGTGCAACAACTGAGGAACTAAATATTTCTCTGTTCTCCCTCTCCTATATTTTTGGGGCATATGGCTAGCCAGGAATAAAGTAATATTCAACAAAAATCTGACCTCTTCAAAATCCATTTTTTATTAATCCCAATCCATCACTAATAACATGCATCATAATCTCTCTGCCCCACCAAATTAACAAGACTACACCTTGGGTTTTTTTCAATGGAGTAGCACAAGGTGACCCAAAAATCTATGGAGGTGGTGTGGTCCTCCACACTGACGACAATCATTATTTTCACATCAAGATATGATTGGGTGAAAGTTCTAATAACTATGTTGAAATCATGGCCCTCAATCTCTTATTTTTGTTTGCCCATGAAGAAAACATTTTATTTCTTAAATTTTTTGGGGAGTCTCAGTTGATTATAAATTGGAAAAGAAGCACAAACATATGTCATAATATAAGACTTAAACTTCTAGTGAATGATATAAACCACTTAAAATCTCTCTTCTCATCCTTTTCTATTTCTCACATCTATAGGGAACAAAACTCCACTGTGGACGCCTTCTCTAACGAGGTTATTCCACTGGCTCGTGGGGTATAGATGATTATAGAGTATCATGAGGGTGAGGCTCAAGAGTTCTATCATTGACCCTATTATCTATTAGAGTAAACTTGGCTTCAGGAAAACCTATGAGGTAAACTCGAACCTCTTTGAGGTTGAAAGTTGCCCTTCAACCTGGAGAGGGATCTCTCCCTAAAACACAACTACTCTAGGTCATTGTAGTAGTAGGCTTTACACTTTAAGCTATATCGAAAGATTTAGTTTGTAGGATGAAACTTGGTTGGGCTATATATAAAACACACCATTGGGTATGGAGTCCACTTTTATCAAATGATGCTATAGATCTAATGAACATGACACGAAAATCAAGGCAGCAATAACTTCTTTGATAATTTGGGAAATTTAGAAGAAGAAGATTGGAAAGAAAAGAAAATGATAGCTGATAGAAACAACAAGTACTAATGACTAAGAAATACAAGAATGAGAATTAATGAATCTCAATCTCATTTAATAAAAGTTTTTGGACATGAAGAAGACTTTTTCATAACAAAGAAATAATGGACAGGGAACTACAACACATGAATTTTATGCAAATTCTCATCAAACTGTAATATATTTAAGATTTGCTCAAATACACTGGAATGCTAATGTTTTTACATTAAAATACAATCCTTCTTCATTCTTCATAAACTGTCTTTATAAGAAAGAATGCAAACTAAAACAAGTTTCTAGCAAAACTTAATTACAAAATCTAAAAATAATAACGTACTTTATCAAATACATGCATATAGAAAACTTCATAATCCTATCTACATCTAAAGATCATGTTGTTGTTGGAGTCATGGCTGGAGATAAGGATCAACAAGTCGAATATGGTGAAGTGGCATCCAAGTCAACAATTGTCCATGAGCTTTTTCTTCACAAAATCCTAAAACTAGGGTCCAATGATCCCTTCGAAAATCCAAAATTGTGATAGCTATTAGAAAAATGAAAGAGTTTTTTCTAAATAGGTATGTTGAGGATAAAAATATCTTTTATTTTTGAAAAATTAATTCTCATTTGTTCGGGATATGATTTTGAAAAAAATTACTAAAACAAGATTGAAAAATGATGAAAAAAAACCTTTCAAATATCCCTTCGAATATTTCAAACCGTAATGCCTATTAGAAAATCGAGAGAGATTTTTTTTTAAATGGGTCCATTTCAGATAAAAACCTCTTTCAGTTTTCAAAAATTCATTCTTATTTTTTGGAAAGTGTGGCCGAAATTACAATGCTATACAGGGAAAATAGAGTTTTAACTTGCCATTTTTACATAAATGTTTTGCAACTGCCATTGTCAATGCATTTTCCTTTTTAATTTTAATAATGACTATTTCGTTGCTAACATGGAATGTGTCAGTGCATTTCAAAAATTCTAATTCAATTTTTTTTTGGCATTGATATTCCCACTATTAGCTAATACCTAATAACATTGACACTCCCATTGTCAGTGTATTCCTGTTAATAATTTTTTTGCAGCTGATAAACGTTGATAACCCCATTGTCAATGCATTTTTCTAAAGAAAAACTGTGTAACCATTAATAAGATGATAATATCACTCACAATGATTTCCCTATTCATTACAAATAAAATGTTGAAATTGAAACTATCAACATTTTCTGATAACTTTTAAAAACATAGTTAATGTGATAACAGTTGGCTCCACAGGGATGCTATCGATCATGGATGGCAACAAGAACCCCATAAACCAAAATCTTGATCCATTAGGTAGCTCCCAACCAGTAACCCTACAACCTCTAAACTGTACCACACTAAAATCCATATTGAAATGGCAAATTGAAAATTATATTGCAGTGTGAAAGATGAATTTTTTTATTATAGTCAAATCCACACTCGAACTATGGTTTGAACCAGAAGACAAATTACTAAAAACTAAAAACTGAAATGCCAAAATGAAATGATGCTCCATCTTGTGATCTTATTTGTGTACATTAATCCTTTTCTAAATAGCTGAAATAACTTCTCAATCAAATAATACAAAAAATTCAATGCAACCAATCCAGTAGCTTCTCAAATATCATGGATTTTTTACTCTGCTTCAGAAAAATAAAAACTGGACAGGTATAGTGGCAAAGGCAACTCATGATGTAATTTGTATCCATAGTGAAAAAATGGTTAAAAATTCAAACTGAAAAAACCATCCATGTAATCAACTACGAGATCATAAAAATGAAGATCTATCTTATGACCCTCAAGGTAATGAATAATTGGATAATCATGGTTGAACTTTTCATGCATGTTTTCTATTTCAAATTCATAATCCAAAGCAGAAATTTCCCCACTCTTAATAACAGAGAGGAGAAATATGTCTTTTTGTTGATGTTGAGAAGAAATTTCAAAAGAATGATCTTGATATGGAAAAATTTGTTGATCCTCTAAGATTACAAGCTATATATAAATTTCATTGGAATAATCTTCTAAGAAATGAAACTTTTCTTCTAAGCTACATTTGCATGAGTTTAAATAAGAGCACAAAAATGCAGAAAAAATTGTATCCACTTCACCATCAGTATACCCATCATTCCATTCTCTCAAAACTTGAATGGAAACTGGATCTACTACAAATTCCTTTTTCTCCATCCATGTTTCCAAGAACATAACCCAAAAGCTTTTTATGGATGCCATGGACTTCGCAGACAAACATTCAATCCAATTTTTGTACTTCCCTTGGAATGAATCATAAAATAATCTCATGTATACATCTGCACACTTGACTTTAAGAAGATCAGTAAAGTCAAGAAAATTTGCAATGTTTTTCAAAGTTAGGCTGAAACCATCACCACTAAAGTTTGGTCCATTTCTTAGAAAATATTCATCTTTGGGTAGATGATTAGGAAAACTAGGATTAACTATAAAATCTAAACCTGCATGCCTTGAAACCATAATAGTAGCGTCTGAGTTATTCATTGGCCTAGTGAAATAACCATTGAATCATTTGAGCTATGAATCCCTCTGACAATGGAGTCACCATGGAAGCTTCTTACTCTGGATTCTTGAAAATGGAGTCACCAAGCAAACACCTTGCAACAAAAACTGGTATCGAAATCTTTGTTTTCCCTCAGAGATATGATCTTAAACAATGAAATCATTTGGGAAAATATTCCTTTCTCTCCACAACAATGACGCCAAAATGTTATCTCTTAGAGGAAACCCAACTGCAGGAAAACCTCTAAGGTAACCTCGAACCTCTTTGAGGTTGTAAGTTGGCCCTTCGACCTAGAGAGGGCTCTCTCCCTAAAACAAAACTACTCTAGGTCATTGTAGTAGTAGGCTTTACAATTTGAGTTCTATGGCCAGATTTAGTTTGTAGGATTAAATTTGGTTGGGTTGTATATAAAACACACCATTGGGCATGGAGTCCATTTTTATCAAATGATGTTATAGATCTAATGAGCAGGACACAAAAATCAAGGTAGCAATAAATCCTTTGACAATTTGGGAAATTTAGAAGGAGACTGAAAAGAAAACAGAATTATAGATGATAGAAATAACAAGTACTAATGACTGAGATATACGAGAAATGAGCATTAATGAGTCCCAACCTCAAATACTAAAATTTTCCAGACATGAAGAATATTTTTTCATAACAGAGAAATAACGGATAAGGAACTACAACACATGATTTTTTTTGCAAATGCTCAGCTAACTGTAATATATTTAAGATCTGCTCAAATACACTAGAATGCTAATGTTTTTACACTAAAATCCAACCCTTCTTCATTCTTCAGAAACCGTCTTTATAGGAAAGACTGCAAACTAAAAAAAGTTTATAGCAAAACTTAATTACAAAATCTAAAAATAATAATGCACTTTATCAAATACATGCATATAGAAAACTTCCTAGTCCTATTTGAATATAAAGGTCATGTTGTTTTTGGAGTCATAGCTAGAGATAAGTATCAGCAATTCGAATTTGGTGAGGTGGCATCCCTTTTTCCTCATGAAATATTGAAAAATAGGGTCCAGTGATCCCTTCAAAAATCCAAAACCATGATAGATGTTAGAAAATCGAGAGAGATTTTTCTAAATGGTTCCGTTGTGGACAAAAATCGCTTTTGGTTTTGATAAATTCATTCTCATTTGTTTGGGATGTGATTTTAAAATGATTGCTAAAACAAGATTGCAAAATCCTGAAAAAACAACCTGTCAAATATCCCTTTGAATATTTCAAACCATAACACCTATTACAAAAACAAGAGAAGTTTTTTTAAGTGGGTCCGTTTTAGACAAAAATATCTTTCAATTTTGAAAAAATCATTCTTGTTTGTTTGGAAATCGTGGCCGAAATTACTGTGTTGTACAGAAAAAGTAGAGTTTCAATAGACCATTTCTACAAAAATGTGTTGCTACTCCCGTTGTCATCTCATTTTCCTTTTTTAATTTTAATAATGATTATTTTGTTGCTGGCGTGGAATGTGTCAATGCATTTCAAAAATTCAAATTCATTTTTTTTTTTTTTGGTGTTGATATCTCTGCTATCAATCGATACCTGATAACATTGACACTCTCATTGTCAATGTATTCATGTTCTCATTGTCAATGTATTCATGTTAATCATTTTTCTACAACTTATAAATGTTGATAACCCCATTTTCAGTGCATTGTTTTGAAGAAAAACTGTGAAACCATCAATAAGCTGATAATCTCACTGACAACGATTTCCTTGTTTATTACAAATAAAATGTTAACACTGAAACTGTCAACATTTTCTAAAAAAAAATTAAAACACAGTTAATGTGATAACAAACCCTTTATAGAGGAGGACATTTCATATTGAAGGCACAACACAACACTTTTTGGGGTTCTTTCTGCTCTTACTTTAGAATTTTCAGCTACGAAACAGCGAAATGGGTTGTCCACATAACCCCGAATTCATATTTTGTATTTATCTCATATGCATACTCCTTTAGGACTTTTGTACAACACCCCATACAACTAGTTTTCACACTTTTTATACATAAACAGACTTATAAACATCAATAATAGTAGCAGTTTTTGATATCATATGAATACGTGCTTGACATGTTTCAACAAAATGTAATTTTATTTCCTATCGATAATAAAATTACACCTTTTTCTAAGGAAAAAAATAAATTATGAAAAAAATATCAAACAAATATTATTAAATTATTAAATTGAAATCTTTTGTTGTAATTTTAAATTACGATTAGATCAAATTAAATTATATTTTTAAATTCTATAAATTCTCTTAATATTTTATATTTTTCCATTTATATATTTAAATTCATATTTTATGGAGACTAGGTAAAATAACGCGAACATATCGTATAAGAGTGTGGGCTTATTTATTTGTTAATGTTATTATATTACAACATTATTATTACTTTATATAAGAAAACGTTAAATAAGTGTATTATCTTAACAATGCAATACTCTGAACATTTTTCATATTCCTAATAATGAATCTATACTTTATAATATAAATGGTATTTTTGTTTAAAAATCTCATAAACTGAATACTTATTTTTTCAAATGTATACCACAATCTAAGTTACCTTCCCTTAAAATAACAAGTATCTTAAGAAACTTTAAAATTATTTGAAATTGTGTTTCCAAAGCATGATAAAAATATTTTTGACTCATCCCACCTGAAAAGTGAACATAAATGTTATTAAATGTATAAGCAAGAAGTTCTTTAAAGATTTTATTTGTTTATTGTACTCGTTTAAATGTATAAACAAGACAGGCTGCATGGCAGCTAGTCTCTACCTAGCTGTTCCAGCCACCACCAGCCAGAGAGCCATGATCTGATCCTTTGCAGGTTAGGCAGTTCAGAGACCTTTACAGGTTAGTCGAAGGCCCTTGCAAGTTAGGCAGTTTAGAGAAAGGGCAATAGCCGAACCTTTACAGGTTAGCGAAGAGGCAATAGCCGAATGCTTTAAGAAGATATGCTTCAAACTTTGGCAAGCACAAAGCCATGCATTAGAAGTTTGGTCAAGCTTGACAAGATTCATGTGCAACATTAATTAATAAAATAGATTAAAAGGAAATGGGAAAATGAAACAAGCGTTAGTGATTACGTTTCGTAGAACCAATATCAAATCACCGCCATTATAATGTTTTAAATAGACTCTAAACATAACTGTATATGATTAAACAAGTTATTCATAATTGTATGGGAATACAACTCTCGGTTTGCCATTTAAACATTCGGCCCCATTTGCTTACCAGTAATGGCAGCCACAGAACGACGAAGGTGAGCGATGGAGGTGGCGTAAGATAGCTCTGTATATTCGTACCAGCCGCGTGTGAATATATCAGGTGTATTTTGCTTTGTTTGGGTTATTTGTTTCAAAAGAAGTACGAAAGAAACACATCTTTTTTCGGTTGGAGTAGTTCTTTTAAAGTTTAAACAACAATTCTAACTTTTTCAAGCTCTTTACAAATTCACCGATTCGGCCTTCCTTGCATTGCAAAATGCATCGACTGAGAAACTATCGAAATCTTCCCAGCCTTTGGAGGTGCACTGTCACAGAAGAAAATTAGCTTTGATGGCTATGTATTCATGCAATTTGGAAGGACACACTAAACCTCACGACCGTCAATTGAAAACATAACATAATTTCGATACAAAGCCATAGAACCAATGGAAGTGAGTTTACCAGAAAAACCTTTCCTAATTGTCATGCAATCTCATAGAGGCAATATTCTTATCTCGGTAGCCGGTGCATTTCTTTAAGAAGTTCTCTAAGAGCTCAGCTCAAACTTGGGAGTCCACGCTCTTTAGCAGGGTTTCTAAGTGTAGATCCATATGTACTGAAATCAACAACTGGATGTGAATCTGTTCATGCATCTGAAAACCGGAACATTGGTGAACAACAAGCAAAAGCATTTTGCACACATGTATATGCATAGATTGTAGTGTCCAAAATGACATAATACTGAATTTATCTCCAACCACAAGTTACCAGATAGCTGTAATGTTGTGAACAGATGAATATGCGTGGATTGATTTGAACCAGTATATTAAATCTGTGTGGATCGATTTGAACACACATTGACTCTACTTTTATTTATATGTGGGCCCCTTCAAATCGGCGGAAGCTGTTATGAAACCAGCTGAAGGGAAGATAGAAAAGATAGATCAACGCCTTAGAATTTAGCCTCTTCGAGGGCGCAACCTCCTTTACATTACATATATGAACAATTCTTCGATGATACAAATGAAAAGACCTCCTTTCTATATATAGGAGTCTAAGGGGTCATAACATAATCAGAGCCTACATAACAATAATAATGTATGGGCACAATAATAACAATATTGGGCTTCTATGGGGCACAATAGTAACAATATGGGCACTACATGGGTACATTAATATAATAAGTGGGTTGTACTAATAACAATAAGGGGTTACACTAGTAGTATAAGAGCCTAACAGAAGCATACGCAAACTGACGGAACGGACAACATAGCAGTAGCAGTCACTCCAACACACAAATTTTGCCTTTTACATGGATTTCACATGTCAGTAGTAGTGCATGCATTTCCCACTAGGCCAGAGTAACCGTAATTACGTGTTATTGCGTTCGAATAGCTCAGTTCCAGGTGCAGATCGAGATACAAATCCAATTGCAAAGCCAGTTTCAGATTCAAATTCAGATCTGGATGTAGCAGTTCGAAAGCGAGATCGAGCAGATACAGTTTACCTTGATCCACTACTATCGTCTATCAACGAAGCATACGAATCTGTCGATTGAGTTTATCAAATGAAATGGACGTGGTAAAAACCCCAGCATTGTCGCGACCACGCGATAAGAGTAGGAGTGCCTGAGAGGCCCCCGCCAATCTGAGACCTATTGCTAGTGTCTAGATTTTCAGACTCTTTCTCTGCTGCGATTCCTATTCTGGCTCTCCCACATCGGATTGGGCAACATTTTTTCTTTTCCTTGGGGGAGTTTATGTTGTTCTGAGCCGGCTATCTGCCCTTTCAGTTATGCGAGTTAACTGTTCGGCCCTGTCGGCTGGTTTTATTACGTGGAGGGTTCTCTTCAATCTCAGTGAATGGAGTGGAGTGGCGCTGGTGCTCTCCTAATTGGGAAAGGGAAAAAGAAAACGATGGCTTCTTAGCGGCTACAGATGAGGAGAAAACGGGATACACAGGGATGCGGTAAAGACAGAGTGAAGGCCGTCTTACGACTAGTGCAAAAATACGGGCCGCTCTCGGCCATCAGGTTGCGTTTCCACTGAACATTCTCTTCAATTTTTTTTAGTAGAATGAGTACTAAATAACGGCTAAAGATGAAAATCGCTTAGCAAAACAGGACCTGTAAATTTCATCAAATTCATGCCTTGCTATGTTGTTCATCTATCTTTTGTGAACCTATAAATATCGCAAAATTCATGCCTTGCTATGCTGCTGATCTTTCTTTTGTGAAGTTGCAAATGTCGTAAAATTCATGCCTTGCTATGTTATTAATCTTTCTTTTGTCATCCTATTAAGTGTCATAAAATTCATGTCTTGCACAATATTATGAAGCTATTCATGAAGTTTGTTATTAAATGCAGCGAAATAACGATCAAGCTTTCATGAATCAAGAACTGTTACTGCAAATAAATTTGAACAACGTGTATGAGCTTTCAACCGTAAAAATTAAAAGTATAGGCAAAACATTATGAAATAGAAAAAATTGTTCTTGGTTTGCTATTTCTTAGACTTATTTAGATGACCAAAAATGAATTTTGAATTGAAAAGGTGAAACTATATACAACAATATGAAATATAAAAAAATTGGTTTCAGTTTGCTTTTTACAGGAAGTCATTACCTGGCCAGCTCTGAATTTTGGTTGAAAACTTTGTCTGAATATTGGTTGAAAACTTTGCTCATTATAGCATAGATTATATCTGATAAGTGATAACCATGTTCTTCCAGAGTAAAATCTCAGCCATTTTGGGGCTAAATTTGATTTGAAACATAAAGCTAAGCCTAAATTGCGTCATTGCATTGTTAGAGTGTAAAACTTATATAGATTGTGGAATGAATGTGGTGCAGATGATGGACGAGGAAGAAAAAATTGAGGCAGAAGTAGCAGAGGTCCAAACATGGTGGAACTCAGAGCGATTTCGCCTCACACAGAGGCCATACACTGCAAAGGATGTAGTTTGTCTGAGAGGTACCATGCGCCAGAGCTATGCGCCAAATGAGCTGGCCAAAAGAAATACAATGAAGAAGTGAAATGAAGAAGTATCACTGCACGTAGAGCCTGCAACAAAAATAGGGGTGCTGAAGCTTGCAATGATGCCTCCAGCAACAAAATAATGCCTCTGCATCAGCTTGCCATGAACTTGCAGGCATGGTAGACTCCCACGCAGGTCGAAAGCATTCCTCTTATTCAAGCTCTCCTCTTATCAACTTCCATGCATCAGCTTGCCATCAACTTGCAGGCATGGTAGACTCCCACGCAGGTCGGAAGCTTTGCTCTTATTCAAGCTCTCCTCTTATCAAGATGCCATCACCGCCCATATGTTCGACAGCGCGTATGCTCAAAAACGCCAGCTGCCAACTTCATGCATGCACCACCTGTAACCTGCACCACCTGTAACCTACAACTTGGGAACTAATTGCTAACAAAAATATACTTTCGCATTCAAAGAAGATACACAATAAGTTTTCTTAACATTGAGTGTTGCAAATTAATGCTAAGGCAAAGATAACATTACTTCATGCAGGTGACAGGTTGTTTTAATTACTTGTACTTCTCCCAACTTTTTCCTAACTTTTGAGTCTGTATACCTCGGTTTGAGGCCAAATAAGAAGACGATTTCGTTGATTGGTTAAAAGCATAAAAAATAAAAATATTGTATTGGTTGATGTGTCATTTCAAAAAACTTTGCTTTAAGTTAAAATATCTTTATTGATTATCGTGTCAAAGTAATGATAGGGACTAAAATCGATTACTATAGTCCCTTTCAGCCCCGAAGAGGCAGGGACTAATAAGAAGTTGTTGAAGATTTTGTGTGTTTTCTATTAGTTTAAGGTAATATATGTTTATATCAGGTAATATTGGTTTTATATATATTTATATGAGGGTTAATTGTCATCATTGTCAATACGTTAGCATTCAGTTCACTATAAAATTTTAAATTAATATATAAATTTTTATTTACCCTGTTTATAAAAATTCTATTATTTCCTTCATCTCTATAGAAACAATTATAAATAGCTTGTGGTACTAGCATGCCATGTTCCCAATTCATCCACTAAAAATTACATAAATATTCACTCCTAATAACTAAGACATAGTGATCATGTTATCATTTAGAAGAAAGCTCACGGTATATAATTTATAAAAATATAAACTTATAATCCATAAGAAATTTTTAGATACAATTTAAAACATTAATTGAAAATCACATGAGGTATGAGGTATGGTTGAACCTTTCAATTAGTAAATCTGTGGGGAGGTGCAGTGTGCTAGCATGAAGTAACAATTAACTTTGGAAAAAATAATAAGAGAACATATGAGTTTCAAGGTAAAATGAGTTAGCTTATTATGATGGCTAATTAGCATTTATGTCACAAAATAAATGTCTATTCAAGATGTATACAATTTGAGGGTTTAGAAAGAATTGATAAATTAATCATGTGTATAGTTCAATGGTTAATGTAACTACATCCTAACACAATAAGATGTTGAAAATGAAGGACGTTCCTTTCCAGAGCTAGGTTTTGCTAGGTTTTGTTAGATCGATATGAGTGTTTTCCTTGGGAAAGGCGCCTTAGCTATCTTCATCTTTCATTGCGTTGGATGTTATTAATATTATGGTACATCGTCCTTAGGGAGGTTTCCTATGCTATCTAGATTAGTTCCTCTTAGTTTAGTTTGAAAGTATCCTTTCTTTCCTCCCAATTTAAGAATGAGGCCACACAAAATGCTACTTTCAAGTGTCATAAAGACTCTATGCACCCTAGAGTTGAGATGAAGTAACAAGGATGATGAATTATTTTGAATCTAAAGGAGTTTGGAACAGTTATGAATTGTTTTATGCTGATAGAACAAAGAGAGTTGGTGACAGTTTCATTCTCTAAACTTGTGTATATACTGGCATTTAAAAGACAAAAGAATTGTCGCTACACAATCTATGTTAAGAAATAGAAAAACAATATAGAGGAAAAGAGATGGAAAGGATAAAGTGTTTGTTTGTGCACTAATGCCTTCAAAGTTTCAATTTGGGGTTGTTGGTACCATCTGAGAATAGTGTAATTATCTATATACCTAATAACTCAAACTACTACTTAATATACATTGTGCAACCTTGGCCAACAAAACGAAATCTGTACATGTGACCCACTATTGTAATGTTGTGTTGTATTTGGTACGTAATCATCGTTCAATGAGGAGAAGTCAAAATATAAGGTCATGAAAAAGTACCATGTAAAGATGGTAGGCCTATGGGGTGCTAGTAAGAGGCAACAGAAGGGTGTAATGTTGGTGGAGGCATGACATGCCTTAGGTAGTGGTATCTATCTAAGTTAATATGTATGCTAATAAAAAATCATAAGTGATTAGTTGCATGACTCCATAGATCAAGTTTCTAAATGAAGTTAGTAACCCATAGAAAACTAGGGTTAGGTGGAGGTTCTTTAAAAGTGATTCCCTTAAATAATGAATGAACTAGTTGGGTCCACATGTGCTACCGATGAGTCTAAGTATGCAAAGAAAAATAGCTACATAGGATGTCATAGGGAAATGCTTATTTCCATGTTTCAAGTGTGGGCATCATATATAGAGTGATATATCTATAGATATTGTTGTTTCCAAGAAAAGAGGTGCACTATAAGGTTGAGTTGTGCATTTGAATCAAGGGCCATCATTGTTGTCATAATCCCACTATCTTTGTCATGATGCTAAATGACTATGACAGTGCAACTAAGGATCCAAGAAGGTTGGTGAATATTATACCATGTGGATAAGAGGGGATCAATCTAGCGCCCCTAAAGCATGCATCTAAAGTGTGCCCAACAATGAGGGTGCCTTGGCTGTAGTTATAATCCAAATAGATATATCCTTCATTGTGCTTGGATGCTTGAAGAGATTAGTGTTTTCGCTACAAATGAGAGTGCATGTTGGATATAGAAATTGGTTGTGGTTAGAATATCCAATCTAGTGAGATAAGGATCCACGTGGTTGTGAGAAAGAGGATTTCTTGCACTAGGTGCATCTAGGCACTAAGGGGTCTATTGTGTTGTTGGAATGGACTATAGATGTGTTGGAGCATGGGTTATATATGTCTTCTTGGATCTTTTTTAGAGAAATGGAGTGAATTAAGAAACTCATTGAATAATAGGGCATACAAGGGGTTGATGAAAAGTCCTCTAACATGTAGTATATATGGCAGTTATAGGAATGAGGAGGGATTGAAAATCAAGTGAGAATCCATAGGGTATTGTATGGAGGTTAGGATTTAATATAGGTAGTTAGTATGGCTTGGGACTAGGGATAGGAGAAAGAGGTTGTAAGGAAGATGGTGGTGTGGTAGGAATAGGAGGGAGAATATACAAGGAGAGACATTTATGGAGTATAAGGCATTGAACTGCACTAGGGTTAGATGGAGGAACAATATTAGGGGTTAATTTATAGGCTTTATCATCTTTGAAAAGAGTATGGTTATTATGGTGAGCATGATAGAGAGCCATATGTTGTTGTTTGTAGGGAAGATCAAGGATCATGTTAGAATAATCAAGTGGAGAAATAGTGTAGCCAACAATGCCTTCCATGTTACTAAATACAATATAAATGATATGAAGATGGATGAGAAGTTGTGGAAAACTCTATGAATTGCATAAGTCATTGGATAGAGGTTTTTTTTACTCCCACTATTGAGTATGATAATGGCTAGTTCATCTTTAATACGGAAATTATGGGTGAAAAGGAAGTTGGGAGATAGAATGGTCACTTGTTCTATGTTAGGAGAATAAGAGATGGGTCTATTGTGCTAGGGTTTGGGAAGGAAGTGAGTTCTAGATTTGATGGAAGGGAGCGATTTGTGAATGAGACTTCATATTCAAGGTAATAATGGTTAATAAATAATGCTAAAGATGCAACTTGACATTTGATAATTTCTGAATTTATGATATAATGTGTGTGTGTGTGTTTTTGTGTGTGTTTGATGGAACTGACACCATTGGGTTGGGCTATGGATCAAAGGCAGACAAGATTATGGGTTTGAGGGTGTGTGAGAGAAGGTATTTGTCTAGGAGTGTTATGACAGTTAGGGATAGTAGTTGATCTATAAACCATCGTGGATATGCCACTAGACAATCCATTGCAATAGAATTAATAAATTTATAGTAAAAATTTGAGATCTATACTATGAGGGTTATTTTCCTTAGACTTTTGGATTTATCAAGTTATTTTTATGAATTTAATATATAAAATGCAAAAAATAGAGAAAAAACAAAAATACAATCAGTCATAACCATAATAACATAAGATATGACCTAAGAAACAATTTTGGGAGAAAACCTAACTGGAAGGTGAGGTTATTCTTCTCTCACTTTCTCTGAACGGAAATGGATGCAAGTACAAAGAAGTGAGACTTATGGTACATGGGTTACTATAATACACAAACCCTCTCGGCTTTCTCTCTCCCTATCCATTCTTAGCTACTATGCTCATCTATGGAACACAATGCACTTGAATAGAATGAAACTTCTTTTCCTCCTAGTGGCTTGGTTATAACACATCTTGATAGCCTACTAATCGCTAAATTTGACTCCTTCAACTCTTAATTATAGTTTCAATGTAAACTCTTTTAGAGCCTACTTCATCATGATAACATGGCTAACCACGTTTCCATGAATAATGGGGGTTGTTGTTACATCCTCTCAAATCGTGGTGGTCAAAAGAGGAAGGTCAAGTTTTAGGCAGTGTAACTTTTGCATACAAACAATAATTAAGGTCATCCTTGCACCATTATAAAGGTAGCTATGCATAGAAAAACACTAGGAGGCATCGTAGAATAACACTAGGGGGTGCCACACTTAAACATTAAAGTTTTACCCATGAAAAGTATCGTTTGATGCCTCAAAATACTTCTAGAATACTTCAAACCCCAATTTTCCAAACTAGGACTTGCCAATAAAATTGGCCTTATGAGCTTATTCCACCACTTTTTCCACTCTTAAAGCATCAATATAGATGAAAAATAATATAATGATCTAATGTAGGTCATAACTCCCATTTTGGGAAGATTTTGGTCTGCAAAAGCTTTTACTAAATAGGTTGAGGATATTTTTCCTCCACCTTCTCTCGGGTGTACCATTTAGTCTTGCTTGAAATATATCCTTTCAACCTGATTTACCCAAATTCATGCTACCCCTCCCTTGTATTTTTGTACCTCTTCTATAAAACCATATCCTCTTTCAACTCTCTTTGAGCATTTGGTGCTAAATCCTCTATAAAAGGTAGAACTTGTTCTTGATCTTGATTTAGCATGGAAGGCTCATAGAGTTTCAAATTATCTACATTCACCACTGAGTAAATACACATGTATGAGAATAGAATGAGTTTATATGCATTGTATCCCACCTTCTCTAGTATCTGGAAGAAACCATATTGTAGAGCCTTGATTTTCTTACCAGGATCCTCTAACTTCTTGTTCAATTGTAACCACGCTATGTCTTCCACCTTGAATGAGTTCTATATTTTGTGTTGATCATGCCTAGCCTTGTATTCTTCCTATGATTTTTGCAATGTCTCCTATACCTATAGGTGTATCTACGTGAGCTTCTCAACATTTTTTTATGCCCTTAAGACATCCCCTATAAGATCCTTTTTCACTTCTCCATGTTGTCCATATGAAATATCCAAAGGTGAAGTTGGAAAATATCCAAAACAAGTTTCAGATGGGGATTTACCACTAGAAGTGTGGACTGCTTTGTTATGAGAGTGTTCTATATATATATATCATTGTTTCATCACAAGTCTTCAAATTCTTTTGATTGTAAGTCCTCAAAAGATAGATCAAAGTATTCTTGACTACTTATGTTTTCCCAATTTTTTGTGGATGGAATGTTGTATACCTCTTAAAATTCATGTCCATCTTCTCCCACAATGTAGTCCAAAATGTATTGATAAATGTTGTGTCCTTGTTTAAAATTATGCTCCTTGGTATCCCAAAGTGCACCCAAACCTGTCCAATGAACATGTTCGCTACTTCTTTCCTGATGATGGTCTTTTTATAGGGCATTAGAACACACATATTACTATTCCTATCAACTACCATAAACACATAGTGATGGCCCTTCTTGGTTGTTGGTAAACTTCCCACAAAGTCCATGGAAATTGTTTCCCAAGGATAAGTGGGTACAAGTAAGGTATGGTATAGACCTGATTTCCTATTACTATGCTTTCTAATGCAACAAAGGATGCATTCTCTTATGAACCTAGCTACCTCTTCTTGCATCTTAAGCTAGTACACATATCTCTACAAGTTGGCCATTGTCTTCCCTACACCAAAATTACCTGCAACCTTGGAGGTGTAAGCCTCTCTGATAAATTGTAGTTCTTACCTTTAGGAACACATAAGTTATCTAACATGTAGAGTAACATATTATGGAGATGGTAGTCCACTGTGCTGTCACCATCGTGCACATGATTCTAGCTTTGCAATTGCTAAAACACCTCCTTGAATTCCCTATTCTCTTTGTATGCCTCTTTATATGCATCATGGGTGAAATGATTCATTGTGCATAAGAGTTTCCAAAGTTTTGATATTCGATGTGGGTGGCCTTAAAAGCATGTTAGCCAACTTATTTTTGTTTCCCTCCTTATATTTGATCACTAAATGCAACTATTGTTGAAACCTCATGCACTTGCAATTCCTGTTTTTTGTAGATTTCTTTGGGCATGCAGGTATTGTAGTGTCTAGTGATATGTTTTGATTATTGTATCCTTTCCGATAATATAGTGTTTCTAGTTCTTCACAGCTTACACCAAGGCATAGATATCTTTTTCGTAGGTAGGGTAGTTGAGAACTACCCCCATGAAATACTTCAGAATAGTAGCATACAAGCCTTTCTCCGAACATCGAGACTATTCCCATTGCATACTCACTTACATTTGTCTTCACTTTGAAGGGTTTCAACAATTTTGTTAAAGCAAGAACTGGTGCTTGACTAATATTTTTCTTTAACTCCTCAAAGGACTTCTACTAACCCTTTCCCCATTGGCAACTCTTTCCACTCATTATTATTGAGTGGAGTAGTGTTGCTACTCCTAAAAATGAGGATATGAGTTTTCTCAGGCACTATGTTTCCCTAATGAAACTCTTGACCTAATAAACATTAGTAGGCACCAACCACTTCATGATGGCCTCCATCCTACTAGGATATATCTTTAGCTATCCCCCACCAATCACATATCCCATATACACCAGATTTCCATTAAAACTCACACTTCTTGGGATTTTCCAACAGTTGGTTCTTCTTTAATGTCTATAGCACCTACATCAAATGTGAGATGTGCTCCTCCTAGGTATAATTGTATACCAGTATATCACCCAAATAAACAATAATAAGTGAATATATAAAATGGAACAACATATCATTCATTAACCTCATAAACATTGCTAGTGCATTTCATAGGCCAAATTACATAACTAATCAATTATACAAACCTTGCCTAGTTGTGAAGGTGGTATTCCAAGTATCTTCTTGTCTTACTCAATCGTGGTTGTGTCCAAAATTTAAGTCCAACTTGATGAAGTATTTGGCTTACTGCAATCATTTAGTAGATCATCTATCTTGGGTAGGGAGCACATGTTCTTGAGTGTAACATTGTTTAACACCTTGTAATAAATACACATTTGCTAAGTCCCATCCTTATTTGGCACAATGATGATGTGTGACCCACATGGTGAGGTACTTGGATGAATGACACCATGTTCTAGTAGTTGTTGTAACTAATTCTTCGCCTCCTTTTCGTCTATAACATATTACTTGTATAGCCCAATGTTTTTCAACAAAGATTCCAATAATATCTTACTCTTGTGCTCCCCTTCCCTCTTAGGTGGTAATCCCATAAGCTCCTAGAACACAACCCAATAAGCTTGTAGAAACTCTTCTGATTGTTGAAATTATATTCCTTAGTGCACCCCTCTAGGGATAACTTAGCTATCATGGACTCTTCTACAAAGCAATTTTCTTGTAAGAACATCAAAACATATTTCTTGCTAAAACTGAACAACTCTTTTTCCTAGTTGGCACATACTAGTGAAATCTTCAACTTTCCCTTGTGTGCATTGATGATGATGGATTTTCCATCCTTGATGAGGCATTATTGGTTAGATATCCACATGAATATCACGTCCCACATGTACATATAGGGAATCCCAAACACAACACCACATACATCTAATGACACTACATCCAATTCTACTTCATCAATAAAGTCAACAATGATAACAAATTTGATTATACATTGTTTGGTTACCTTTATCTCTACCTCATTGTTGACCCATCCTAATGGATATGAGATAGTATGGTTATGAGTCTCTAGTTCTATTTTATTGACCAGATATACTTCTATGATATTTTCCAGTGATCCTAATTTGAATAGAGCATTAATTTTCATCTTCTTTGTTGATAAATATAGGACATGAAAAGTTAAAGGATTTATCGTCTTGATGATTTCTTGTGATATACTTTTACTTCTTAGCTTATATTATTTTCTTTGTTATGTTATTATTGTGTTCTTTTCATCAATACAATTACCAATATGCACAATAAAAGACAAATGACACAATATGTAGGCTTGTCAATTAGGGCCAAAACCTCTCACCTATTGGGAGGAAAACCTGATAAAAAATTTTCTTCTTGATCCTCAATTGATGAGTACCATGACCATGACAAAGACCCTTGACTCTAGTATCCTCCCAAGAACCTTGTTACTAACCTTGATGCTCTACCTCTTCCCTTTCTCAACTTTCTTTTGCATCTCAAACTGCTCTCCTTGGCTCCTTCTAGAGAAATGTTGGCTTAGGTTGGGGCTGACCTAGGTTTGGATTTTACCGCACACCAACAAAACCCTCAATCATTGGCCCTTTCAAAAAAAACTTGCAATCAAGTCGCAATGTCACCTGAAGTGACTATGGGAGGTTCCAGAACCAGGTTTCTACAGCCTTGAGGGATACTGCAATGTGGCCATTTTGTATTTTCTTGTGCTTTAACACTTATAAACAACTTCACATTCATGAACTACTTCGTACTTATATATTACTTCACATAATTACATTCATCACTTAAACATATCATAAACATCCATTAACTTCACAAGTACTAAAATAAAGTGCATATAATAAGAAAATCAGCACATAAAGTGTAACAAACCTAGTGAAAAGTTCATGTAATAAAATTTAATAAAGGAAAAATAAGACTATGGGTAAGGGACAAGTATTCCAAGATGAATGTTGGGAAAATATATCCTAGTGGGAATCACTGGATTTGTGTTTTGGTTAAGGAAAATTGGCAAAGGTTAAGGAAAAAATGCATTTTGGCACATTTATTTATGAAAATAAAAGAAATTAGGAGAAAATTAAGGTGAAAGGTCACGGGTGAAAATGATGTAGACCGAAGGACGGCGAAAGACGAGGGGAGGTTCGAAGACTAGGGTTACAGTAGGACCTAATAGTGTCACCGCCGCACAAAGAACCAAGAAGTTGTGCTACAATGGATCATCGCTACAAGGGATCTGAGTTGCAAGGGTTCGTTATGTCCCTATTCTTTTCCGCGACTTTCTACAAATCAATGAGGGTGGATCAATCATACAGGTTTGGGATGCATGTGTTATTGAACCCTTGCCCCCCTTTCGGCCTACCCTGTTCTGGCCACTTTGCACTTCTCAGAAAAATCATTAAGGGAGAGGCCGATTTGCAAGATTCGGGTGAGAATATCGGGTTGGGGGTCAAGCAGAATGCCACTCCCCTACTCTCTTCTGGATAGAAGAGGGATGAAAACATCAAGGAGAAAATGAAACATAGGTCCAAGACTCTCCTCAGCAAATCCGTCACACACCTGGAGGATAGGGCTTCCTTGATACAAACAGAAAATCTGGGCTTAATGAAAAAAATATGATAAATGACCTCAGTCAGCCTGAACACCTTACTGCATCCGAGGCCCAAATAGCAGAAATACCCTGGCCAAGAACAGCAATAGCCATCAAGGATTCTGGCCAGGAACTGATCCAAATTTTTATCAGAACCTTGATAGGGAAAACGTTTTGCAAGCAAATCTAGAAGGGGAAGAAGATAGAAGATATCAAGAAGGAGATTCAAGCACTCACAGGCATATCAGCAAACATGCAAAGTTTGATATATGCAGGAAAATTTTTATAGGACCAACACATAGTACAAGATTATGAAATTAAGCATGACTCAACCATCATACTAAGCACGAGGCTAAGTGCTGGATGCCTCGAATCCAGCTCAAAGGGTACAACTTCTTTCAAGGATGCCGTCAAAGTGAAGGGAGAAGCCAACAACAAGCCAACACCAGCACAAGATCTACTTGGACCCTATATTGTGGAGCAATGAATGCAGACTCCAGTACTGACTATTGCTCTGCCAAAGGTAAATGAATTCTATAATGATTTCCTTAAAAAGGTTGTTGTATGCAGATTCAATGACTTTTGGCCCAAAACTGATGCTCTACATCATTGGATCTACCCTGCATGGACAACAAGCTATGATATCCATTTATGATCCAAAGGATTTTTTTACTATTAGATTTGACATGGTCATGGATAGGGAATATGCCCTCCATGAGGGTCCATGGTTCTGGGGCAATGTTGGACTCTTCATGGCTCCCTGGTTCCCTGGTTTTGATGCCAATACTATGGTGGTTTCCAAGATGCCGATATGGGTCAGGTTACACAACCTCCCACTTCATTTCTGGCATCCCAAATTTTTCAATGCAATGGGGAATGCAATAGGAAAATACCTCAAGCAAGACATGGAAAGAATTACAAGAGGTATACATACTTTTGCAAGAATTTGTGTAGAAGTAGATCTTAGCCAAGGATTACCTGACAACATAATTCTGCTCCATAACAACACACAGTGGAATCAACCACTGGATTATGAGAACATGGCCTTCAGGTGTCGTGGCTGTCAAAAACAGGTCATCTTCTTAGCAACTGCCCACAATTTAAAAAAGAAACCAAATGAAACAAGAACCAATCACAAAAACCAAGAGGCTAGCAGAGCACAGTGAACCCATATGAAGCAGCAGTGAATGAGGAGGCATCAATCCCTCCACTAGATCATGAAAACATCCCTATTGTGGGGGAAGCTATGGGAACCATCCCCACAGCAAATAATCAGACACAGAAGGCGCCAGAAACATAGGAAATAGTAGCATAGGAACTGATGGACTCTTTGCTAGAGAAGATACTAGAAACAACGGACACGAGTGGAGCCAAAAGATAGCATACACCAAATCACTCTGATTTTGACAAGGAAAATCCTTGACCTATGGAAGACACTTCCCTCATACTTTTTTTTCCTCTCCGTCCCAAGGGGAATGGCGAAAAGTTGAGAAGAAAAAATGGAGAAGAGCATGATCTCCTCCCCATTTGTATTTTACATTTTATTTTTCTGGTTTTTATTTTGACAACGGTCCTTTGTTCTACTTTATGCATATGCACCTCAGCATCTACAAGATGTAATTTTGTTATCATTATTAAAATTATGATTTATCCTTATGGGAAAAAAGGAAGGTCACGTGTTGCATGTGAGGAGGAAATTGAAGGAAAATTATGGAAAATGAAGAAATTAGAGACCTCATGCATAAAAAATCTTGTGAGGATCAGTTCATGGCTTTTGGTCAAGTTCAATTTTGGAGCTCTCTCATTATTCTCTCTCTATCACTCTCTTGGTCACTTAGAGTTTTCTTGGAGCACTCTAGTTTGGAGAAAGAAAAGGAAAATGAAAGCAAGGAATTGAAAGTAGGATCAAGAAGCTTCAGCATGAATACTTGCAGGTAACCTTTTGCATGCGTGATTTCATAGTTGGTTTGGACATGCATGGATTTTCATGTTGGTATATGGTTCTCTTGTTGTCTATGGCATGGTTTTGTCAGGTTAAGACAATGGATTTCAGCCTAGCCTAGATTTTTTCTGGATGCCATGGTGTGTTGGTATGTTTATTTCAATTTTTGAGTTGTGGAATTGCTGGATGGATTTCAGAATCCAAGGTGGAGGTGGTATGAAGGTTCATTCCCAAAGGCCTAGGACTAACTTGACCGATTTTGGCGGGATACATGGTAAAGCCTGAGGGCATAGTCTCGGTTTAGGGGCTAGTGATCTAGGTTTGGATTGCGGTAAATCCTGAGAAACAAGGAGACAGAAATTCCTCAAGGATAGTGATGGATTCCAGTTGGCATTCAAAGTTCTATTCAGTTGTGATCGGAGCATCGGTTTTGGTGTGATCAAGGTTTGGTGAGGGTGGAGGTGGTTTAACCTCTGGATTCCCTTGGTTGTTCTTGGATTGGTCGTTCTATGAGATCCCACATTCATGCTTGGAATATGGCACAAGGGTGACTGGCTAAAAGAGAGATTTCGTTCAGTCATGTCTATGGTCAGGTGGTACGTGGAAGTTCCAGAACCTAGTCGGATTTGCCTATGATTAATAAAAGCTAAGTTCTCTTACTTTTGCAATGATTTATATGTGGGTTTAATGGCTGTCATATATCTAATATTTATATGGTTTTATGTTGGTTATAAGCATGTTTGAATGACTAGTTCATGTCATCATTATTTCATATATTTACTTGTAACCGTTAAATGGATGGTTGTATGACCTAATTGATGATGTAGTAGTTCAATGGAGAAAGAGGTGATCTTTCTGGTTATGTTTCATAAGTTGTTTTAGTCATTTATGCTCTGTCTTGTATCCTAGACCTATCGGTTGCATTGATGCCAAGTGTTTGACAGAATTTCAATCCTAGTTGGGGATGCTCAGGCCTAGTCTTGAGGGTGAATTTTTATTAATCAACATTCTTATTATGTTTTTAATGAATTTTGGAAGTTACAACAAGTTTTGGGCAGAGGCCAGGATTATGGGCTAGAAAAGTGGCTTAAATCCAAGAGTCGTTGGCATAGAACTAGAAATTTTGGAAGGTAGTCCTATGAGAGCGAATTTAGGTTTCTGGCCACTCCCTTGTCCATAGCATGAGAGAGAGTATGGCCTAAGAGCTGCAGAATAATATCAAGACCCAGGGACAGGGTGTTTGAATGGTTGACTTGTCTCTTGAGGGTTCCTTTGATGATTTTGGATGTTTGTATGTGATGTTTCGTTGATTCCACTTCCTTAAGGTGAAATAGGAGGTTGAATCTAATTGTAGTAGCATCTCTCCTCATGTTTACCTTGCAACATGGTTACTTTGGGTAGACCTGGGATGGGGTGTTACATGAGGACACAAATTTTACCATGGTTCATCCCAATGTGGGACTATGTCTGTAAGAATTGTTGCTTATAATAAAGAATTTGGTACAACAAACAGTTATTCACCCGTGCACACAATTGTAGGTTTTCTGTGCACTAAGTTGTAGGCGATTTGCGCACTAAGCTACAGACCCAGGCCTCTGCGCACTCCGCTACGGAGCCTTGCCCCTTTATTTGAAGTATAGATCACAAAAATACAACCATAAACATAGATATGAATCCAATTCTTGATTGATGATGCATTTATTTTTTATTATTCATCCCTATATATACTATTACATTGAGGGTTTGCATCACTACATTACCATGGAACCAATACCATGGTTTACAAAATACAAGGGACTATGGTCCAAAACCATTACAATTTTAAAATATTATATGCTTTTACAAAAATTGAGGGGCTTTGCTGTGAAGCCCCTATACTATGCGACGAGTTTATTAAGCAGTCCTCATTGTGCTTCGCTACTCTGCTATGCTGTCCACTTCGCACTCCACAACATCCTTTCTACTACATGCTCTACCCATAAAATTTGGATTCCTTGCCCAAAATATGGCCAAGTTAGGTTGCACCCAATAGGCCCCCAACACTCACATGTGACTCATCCAAGTCACTCAGTTGCTTTGCCGTTGATCTTGTCTGAAATGCTGTTGTATGTCTGGTTGAATTGTTGCAAAATCTCTGGCAGTTTCTTTTCCATGTTGCGCACTTCTTCTAATAATGCTTATGTGACATGTTCTGCAGCCTTGTTTTCCAATTATGTCTCCCTTTATCAAAGTTGTTGAAGCTTCTCATCCACTTCCTGTGATAGTTGGAGAGCCTCATCCTCCCTAGGATGAGTTCTTTCTATCAAACTTTTCTCCTCCTTCTTCAACTCTTCGATTTTCTTTTATAGCTCCTTTGACTCATTAATTTTTGCAAGCCTCTGCGAGATTGGAAAGGTCTTCGTAGCCACCTAAAACTCCTCCAATTCATGTTGCTTTTGCTGCATTTCCATCTACAGTTTCTGAACATTTGGGTCTTCCTACAGTGAAGTCCAAATTTGCATGCTCTAATCCAGAAATTTTCCATAGTCTGCCAATGTTGTGGAGATGCTCGCCATCCCAGTCTTTAAGTCAATCTCCCTATATTCACGCACTTTTGGTGGTGTGGCTGGTTGGAGCTTTAATTGTGGTTCACTGATATTTACCTCATCAAAGGCTTGGACATATTGGAGAGAAGGGCCTTTGAATACTTCATGGTAAAGGTATGGTAGAAGGTATGAGTAATAACTCTCTGGATTTTGATTTTTGTGAAAATTATGTATATGGGAAGTAGAATTGAGTGAGTTTCCCCTCTAGTGGTAAGAGGGCAAAAAAAATATTAGAGCTTGTGCACAATGATTTGTTTGGACCTGTGAAGGTTCCATCATTGGGTAAGTCTATGTACTATGTATCATTTATAGTTGACTTCTCAAGGAATACATGGATATATTTACTTAAGAAGAAATCTGAAGTCTTTGATAGGTTTAAATAATTTAAGGCTCTGGTGGAAAACTAGACAAAGAAGAAGATAAAGGTGTTGAGGTCAAATAACGGTGGAGAGTTTTGTAGCAAGGAATTTGAAGAATATTGTAAGAAGTGTGGTATAACATGACAAAAGAATACTCCATACACACCTGAGCAAAATGGAGTTGCAGAAAGAATGAACAAGACGTTGATGGAAAGGGCAAGAAGCATGCTCAGTGGTGCCCGGTTAGGACGGGAATTCTAAGCATAGGCAGTGGAGACAGCATGTTACCTGGTCAACATATCACCTTCATCAACGTTGGAGGATAAGACTCCACAAGAGGTATGGACTAGTAAGAAACCCTCTCTTTCACATCTGTGAGGGTATTTGGATGTGATGCATATGTACATGTTCCAAAGGAGAAAAGAGCCAAGTTGGATAGTAAATCTAAAAAGTGCATCTTTATTGGGTATAAGGATGGTTTAAAGGGTTATAAGCTTTGGAACCTAGTAACAATCAAGGTTGTGTACAACCGAGATGTGGTGTTTAGAGAGATGAAAGGTGTTATTAAACATGAAGTCCAACCAAAGGAACCTGAGAAGATAGAGTTTGAGCTTAAGGAGGAAGAATCAAACTCTATAACAGAGGATGAATCGGAAGATGAAGAGTCACAAACTCTGGGTGTGAGAAGATCAATATGAGAAAGAATGAAGCCAGAAAGGTATAGTCCATCTGCTTTCTATTCAAATTTTGCTTTATCTGTTACTGATGATGATCCCAAAACTATGAAGGAAGCAGTAGATTCAGAGGACGGCAAACTCTAGAAAGAGGCCATGGTTGATGAAATGGCATCTTTGCACAAAAATGAGGCTTGGGATCTAGTGGAGTTGTTGGCTGGAAGGAAACCCATTGGCAGCAAATGGGTGTTCAAGAAGAAGACAAATGCAGAAGGCAAGGTGGAGAAATACAAAGCTCGGTTGGTAGAAAAAGGCTATTCCTAGGTGCCAGGAATTGATTTTGGTGATATTTTTTCTCCTATTGCCAAAGTAGCTTCTATTGGATTACTTTTATCTGTTGCTGCTACTTTTGATTTTGAGGTAGATCAAATGGATGTGATGACAACATTTCTTCACGGGGATTTGGAAGAGGAGATATACATGAAGCAACTTGAAGGTTTTGCAGCGAAGGGTAAGAAAGAACTGGTATGCAAGTTAAAGAAGTCTTTGTATGGGTTAAAACAGTAACCAAGGATATGGTATCATAAATTTGATACATTTATACAAGGCTTCACCAGAAGAAAAGTAGATCACTATGTGTATTTTAAATTAATTGGTGACCGTGTTATTAATTTGGTCTTGTATGTAGATGATATGTTGCTGGTTGGAAATGACAAAGAAATTATCCAGGATTTTAAGACCCAATTGTCCTCCAAATTCAACATGAAATATCTTGGTGTTGCAATCTATATTTTGGGCATGGAAATTAAAAGAAATCGGGCAAATAGGAAGCTCTGGTTAAACCAGAGGAAGTGTGTCGAGACACTACTGCAGAGGTTTAATATGGAGGATCGTTACTGGTGAAGGTTCCTATTCCTATAGGTGTAAAGTTATCTACCAAACATTGTCCTAAGACACAAGAAGAGGAAGATGATATGTCCCATGTTCCATATGCAAGTGCAGTCGGTAGCCTGATGTATGAAATGGTTTGTACTAGACCAGACATTGCACATCCAGTGGGAGTATTGAGTAGGTTTATGTCAAAACCAAGGAAGGAGAATTGGACAGTAGTGAAACGGGTTTTCAGGTATTTGTGTGGCACTAGTGATTATGGTTTGTGCTACCAAGGAAGACCAGTATTGGACAAAGTGTTGGATATTTGTGGCTTCGTTGATGCAGACTGGGCTGGAGATATGGATCAGAGAAGGTCTACAAGTGGGTATGTGTTTAACCTGTTTGGAGGTGCAGTCAGTTGGATGAGTAAGAAACACTCTGTAGTGGCACTATCAACTACAGTGGCAGAATACATGGCAACCACTCATGCAAGCAAGGAAGCAGTTTCGTTGCAGAGATTATGTTCAAGTATGGGGTTAGTATAGGGAGCTATAAGGATAGACTATGACAACCAAAGTGCAATTTTATTGGCAAAGAACCCTGCTTACCATTTAGAGAGAAAGCACATTAATGTTCAGTATCACTTTGTGAGGGATATGATAGAATACAAAAAGGTGTTTCTGGTAAAGGTGGACACTTTTAAAGAATATTGTAGATGCATTGACAAAATATGTGAGCTCTGAGAAGTTCTCTTTGTGTAGAGAAACAATGGGTGTTTTAGGGTTGGATAATGACTAAGCTCTCCTGTGCCCCCCTGTGGAAAGAAGAAAACAAGTAGGAGAATGTTGGGTTGTGGTATATTCTTTCCACAACTAGCCCACCTAGTTAATTGGGGGATTAGAGGGTGGGTGGAGCTCCCCCTTCATTATTCTAACTGTACATCAGGGGGGGTCACAAGGGGGTTTGAGGGGGGTGGTTAGGCCCCCTCTATGGGGTCAGGGGCAGCACCCCAAGGAAATTTTTTTCGGACCTTATATTGGGTTGGGCAGACCAACCTATGTTTTTGTGCATGGTTTTTGCACATGGCTTTGGAAGCGATGGTTTTCATTCCATGGAATTGAATGCTTCAACATGTATAAATATGTATTGTAACATTGAAAGGAACATAATGAAAAATCAAATCCGTAGTCTCGGTTTTTGGATCCAAGGGAAAATCTTTGTGTATATGTGTTTTATGTGTTATGATCTTGCATTGTTATTTTCTGTTCTTAGAATCCATATGCAGTTAATTTTTGTACGAGGTTAAAACCTACATGTGTTGGGGGGTCACAGAGTGGGTGGTAGCACCCCTACATGGAGTCTGGGGCAGTGCCCCGGGAAAAAAATTTTGGAACCTATATTAGGTGGGTAGACCTACCTACTGTTTTGTGCACAAATTTCACACATGGTTTTGGGCATGATGGTTTTTCTGTCCATGGTATTTTATAGATCCTGTTGTAACATTATCTAGTTTTGATAAGTTAGCAAATTAGTCAAATAATTTTGAAAATGTTAAGATAGGATATGGATGCAAAAGAATGAAAAGTTAAACTATTAGGAAAATTTGATTTTTTATAGGCATCCATATCAATAAAATGTTAGGTGTTAGCTGCCCTAAATAAAGAAGGTATATGAAAGTAAAATGTTAGGGAAGCAAAAGAAAAGGAAGGCTTCATTTTATGTTTTTGAAAAATGCACAGATTGCTAGTCTAAATGTGCCATAATCAAACATCCATTGTGTTTTCATGTGTAGAAGAAATTGAAAAAATAGTGAAGGTTACTCTAAGGTTTATATGCTTATGTTGGATATTAACACTATCCTAAGTTTTAAAACCCCATATCCTAAGTTCATACCCCCCATATATTTCATATTTCCCGACATTACATTAAATTTCAATTCCCGACCCCACCAATCCATCCCGTCACATCACGTTAATTCTCCACCATATCACTCTTCATATCGCCTATCTCGTCTCATCCAACAACCCTCATGCAATTTTAGCCCCCCCTTGCCATCTGAGCTTTACCATCATGGGGGTTTCAAAATGGGAAGTATTCCAAACCGTGTCCACCCCTCCGTGGTAGCTCCACACCATTTCGAAGCCCCTATGAGAAAAACCACAAACCGCTCACAATCCCCCTCCAAAAGGTTGAATTCCTTATTCCCAATACCACTTACCCGACTATTGTGCATCTGCCATTCCTCTACTGCCACCCCATTCGCCCATCAACCCCATCAAATCATATTCATTCCCTCCATAATCAATCCGTTAAGAATTTTATTTGCTTAGCCGTTAACTCAATGGACCCGCGCCACCAACGGAAAACCAAAACTCCTATATAAACATTCTTCTTATCTATCTACATGTTACAAAATTCTTGTTTTATCACTACCATTGATTTGATTACAGGTTGCTTGCCAGATCCCAATGATGTCAACTTCTAGCGACACTACTTGTATGATCATTTTCCAATTATTCCTTCTATTCTTGGCCCTAGAACTTTTTGTCTGTCTGTGAATTGTCTCTTTTCCCAATCAAATTTGCATTGTCATCCTTAGCTAGCATGCCTCCCAAGGACAAAGGACCATAGGAAATTGTCAATCCTCTTATATATCCTCCTGTAGATCTTCACCATATCCCTATAGCTGATAGGGACTATAAGATCCACGAAACACTCTGTGAGCTCGACCTCTTCGAGATGTACTGCTACTAGAAGATAAATACATTGATAAATCAGATGATATCCAACTGTGGGAGTCAAACCTACCTCATTACATCTTTCCTTGAACTCACAACGCTCCTGATTTCATTAGAAAACGCCATATTGCCTCATATTTTCTGAGCCAAAGGGCCATAGTCAATCCCAATGGACAAATTTTATTCACCATAACCCCTCAGGCTATTGATCAAATGATGCAAGCCCCCACAGTCAACAATAACACTCCATTTTCTTATGAAGCTCTCATTGAAATATACCATAAATTAGACTTTGCTAAGAGAGCCAAAACTCTTGAATTATTCTTAACATAAGATGCTGCATTACCAAAGAAAAATCCTCCTTATCCCTCCTCCATATTCCCTAAGAGAGCCAAGCAAATTATCATTGGCATTTCCTACCTTCTTGGCTACTACTCTGAGCAATGGGTAGATGAGGCCATTATAGGAATTTTATCCATCTTTTATAATGATGCTAACCCCTCAATTGTGTTCAATTTCAATCATTTTCTTGGATAGTCTATTAATTAGCAACTGGTCAAGTTTCCCACAGAGGAGGTATACAAATATGCCTCTGTCTTAGTCTACATGTTCCTATACTTTTAGGGGACAACATGAACTTGTCATTGCAAAAGCTGGATGAAAAAGGAAACCAACAGTCGATAATTTTCTAGACCACTCTGGTTATGGAAGAACAGAAAGAATATACTTACAAACAATTTACTAAGATGTTTGTCCATACAGCCATATGCCTCCTAAGCATCAAAACTAAACCAAGGATTAGTGAAGAAATAAAAAAGGTCTTGCAGTTGTCAGAATAGGTACAAACAAGAGACTGGTACTTATATGAGAATTACACAGAGATAAGGATTTTTGGATGTAAACTGCCACTATATAAGCTACCAAAATTCCTCCCAATGAGGATTTTTTTCCTTAGAATACATCAGGCAGATGATCAACATGGATGAAGTCCATTTTGTTGCTGCCAAGAAAAAGTCCCAACTTAAGATAAAAGTATAGGTTGGCCCATTTATTTGCAAAAACAGGGCAGCATGTGAAGACGTAAGAAAACGTTTGACGGAAATGCAATTTAATCTCAGTTTTACCTGGTCTTATGATCCATTAGGGATCATTTCTAGATTAAGGGTAGAAACCAAGTCTACTCCTTATTTTGACACACCCAAGCCAGAAATAGAAAAGTACAAGAATCAACCAGAGTGGGTAGAAAACACATTACAAGGAGCAGAAGAACATCAGGTCTCCTCATCAACAGTTCAGACTCCTATAATGCAAGAGAAGACAACCAAAAGAAGCAGAGAGGAAGAGACCCCTTTAGGGACTAATATCTTCAACGAGGAATTTAAAATCATGTACAGAACGAAGGCTACGCTTAGTTCCAAACTAAGCCTTAGAAAAGATTCAGAGCAGCAGACTCTTATCACCACTAATGAGCCTCTTGTATCTTCATTAGTGGGTGATCATTCTACATAGTCTCCTACCGCCTCCATGACCTCACAAGAGCAGCAGTAGATTATGCACATATGTACATCTACTTCAAGTGATCTAGAGAAGAACATCATGGATATATTCAAGGAAATAAAGGTCAGAAATGAAGCCTTGAAGATAAACACATACAACCAATTTTGGAAACAAACCTCTAGTGCCCAAAGCAGGCTATTGTCAGCCTTTGACTCAAAGAAGGGTAAAATGCAGATGGCATTCCTCCAGGCACAAATTCCTCAGCCCAAAGGAGCATCAAATTATAATAAGACATCTTTTGAGTTTGATGTCAAGCACATACATCCCATTGACCAAATGGAGATGCATAAATAGATTAGATAAATGGTTTTCTCTACTATAACTAGCACAACTATGACCTTGTCCAAATTACAGGTCACACTAGCAAATGTTCAGACACAGTTAAATATGGAGAAATTTTCAACTCTTTCCAAAGATACCAAGATTAAAACCTTGGAATAATTGGTAATCATACTGGGTTATGATCCTGCAAACATCAATGTTGTAGAGGATATGATCAAAAAGAAGAATTTGGATATAGAAGCACTAAGGAAATGGTTGAAACTCCCACCTACTGAAGATCCTCTAGCCAAGGATATTGTAGAAATAGAGACTAAAAAGGCAAACATGATGAAACTCATCATGAAGCAGATTGCTCATCTTAAGAAGATGGAGACAGAGATGGAGAAATGAATCAAGGAAAAGGAGAAGGCTACTAAACAGACTGCTCCTTCAGAAGCACTTCCTACCACAATCATTTCGACTGCGATATCAGTTACCACTAGTACGGGAGAGGCTGCAAACCAATTGGCCAGTGCAATTCAAAATATGTACCTGTAGAATGAAGAGATTAAGAAACTACATGTTCAAATAAAACTACTAGAGGATCATAAAAATAAGTCTAACAATTTTCATGCAACAAACCTTCAGAGAGCTCAGAATCAAGTTGAAGCATGGAAGAAGTCAACCACTAAGTCTTCCATTGGCTACACTCTTGGTAGTGTCAAAGAAATTATCTGGAATAACATCATAGAGGAGATTGATGAAATCTGGCCATGTATCTAGATCATTTTTTAGTAGAAGGAGTTAATGGAAAAGGAAAACCAGATCATTGCCAATATAAATGCTCAATTGGGAGAGATGCCTTCTACAACCAACAACATAATAAGGTTTCTCAATTCTAAGAACAGGTATGAACTATATGATCTAGGAGTGCATGACAGGATTGAAACCATTCTGGAGGTAAAGAAATTCTGGACTAAAAAGATCTTGGTAGTGCAGTTAACTGAGAAGTGTCACACTTTGGAAATTGTAGTCAACAAACTTTTCACAGGAATTGATGCCTTAAACAAGAAGGGTCTGCCTTCACTTTTTTTCATCAATGATAAGTTAATGACCAGGGAGGATTACTTGAAGAAGCTACAGTACGTTGCCATGGACACAGCCAAGTCCTCCAACATCAAAGGTTCCATGACAGGGGAGGGTGTTCTATGAGGCCATCAGTAACATATGTTTTATTCGGAATGAGATAAAACATTTTTTTACTGTAAAACCCACTTTTTCCAAGTATACTGAGGTAGATGAGATCTACCTCAGAGTAACTAAAATATCAATCCCAGATGAAGAACGGTGGGAAAAGTTGTGCGAATATTAGGATTAGAGGACAGATTAGTTTTTGCCAGCGCAGCACCAAAATAATGGACACTCGACAATAGCTTTCCATCAAAACAGGGCCATATGTGCAAATTCATTCTTTTTTATCGAATTCATTCCATTTCAGTTAGTTTTAAGAAATAATAGCATGCCTTGTCACTCAGGCATTTATTGTAATATTTTATATTTTTGTTTAAATACTTCATTCTGTCGAAGTATTCAGGGTTGCACCCTTGAGCTAGTTATCATACGGACTTGTACTAAGCTGGAGAATATTTGATATTATAAAATATTTTTGATTTACTTCATATGGCTTGTCTCTCAGTGAGTTATTTTCCTATGTTTTTCATTGTGTATTCCTCATAGAATTTATTTCATTTACATTCATCCAATTGAAAATTTAATTGAATTTCATCATTTTGAATCCACTGTGAAGTTGTAGTTTAATTAAGAGATTAATTTATAGAACTATCTGTTATTTAAATTCCTCTTTAAATTTAAATTGCACAAGATTTCTGTAATGACTTGATTATATTTTGTTGATTAAGAAAACACAGTTTTCTTAATTTCTGCTTATAAATTGTTTAATGTGTTGTCTGAATATTAAATCATTTATATTCCTCAATATTATTCTAATCCATTCCACTTAAAACCAAAATAACCATATGTATTTAAAGAAAAAACTTTTGTTTTATTAAGGATCTTTCTATGTTTAAAGCACCTGTTTAAAATAGTAGTTCACTAGTCATCCAACCATTAAAATCAAACAAAATATTTTTGATGGTTTGGCATAGGCAATTGACCTTAGGTTATCTCAAAGGACAACATCAGATTGGCGCCGTTGTCGGGTGGCAAATAATTGAAAGTCAAATTTTCCCTAGGGAAACGATTTTCCCTTTCCTTTAAGGTGAATAAAGGATAGGGTTACAAGTCAAAATATTTCACATGGTGATTCCACTGGTCCAAGATGGCTCCCTATAAGCATACAAGGTCACGTTCTCATTCTGAGATTGTTAACCCTCTGCTAGACCCAGAAAGACTCAATAGGGGAGCCTCTTCAAGGGGAAGATGTAGAGCACCTTCTTCTTCGGCTTTACACCCTGAAGACATTCCATCTGTAGATCCAATCTCATTTATACAAACTCACCTTGATTGGACTGAACTACCTGCTAGGGTCTCTGATCTTATTTCCAGAGGAATGGAGCTTCCATCAGCCTTTTTGCTACAGTCACTTGAAACATATCAAGTTCCATCCATTCCTATCAAATCACATTCATCTGAGGAAGAATTAGGTTTACATTTACCTAATTCAAACCTCAAGATTTCATTATTCCAACTCCTTATTTTATTCCATCATCCTCAACTAATTTTGAAGAGACATTTTTTGTCTACTCGAATCCTTTATTTGAAAATAAGGAAAACTTCCCACCATGAGTTCAAAAATTGGTTATTAAAACCCCTTTCAAACCCATAAAGAGGTCACCTCTCTCACCTCCACACATTTATACACCTGCTGACTCATCTTCATCATCTTCCTCTTCCTCATCAACATCCACTCAGACACCCCATACTCCTCTTGCTATCATGGTTTTTTGACCCATTCTTCAAGCTAGGTATGTTTCCCTAGTTCTCCCTGCAAACTTGGGAAATTTTCCTGATGGATACTTAAAGCATTTGCCAAGATTTAATGGAGAAACATGTCCCTCAATAGAGGATCATGTATCATCCTTCCTAGATTTTGTTGACAATATGAACATAGAAGAGGAAAATGTTTATATGAGATTATTTTTACAATCCCTAGAAGGAAATGTTAGGATCTAGTTTAGGCAGCTTAGAGCTGAATCTATGAGAGCTTGGAATGAACTTATAACCATCTTCAAAAACTATTGGGGGGTAAAGAAAGATATTGTTTACTTCCTTACTGAATTTGAGGAATTAAAGAGAAACCTAGGAGAACCAGTTGCCAAATTCATTAAAAGATTCAACAAGATCTATCATAAAATGTCTATTGATTGTAAACCACCAGTAGAAATTGCAAAGGTTAGATTATCTAAAGCATTTGATGATGACTTTGCAATCATGCTAAGGGAAATACTTTCTAATACCTTAGAAGTCATGCAGACAAATTCTATAGAGGTAGAAGCCAATAAGTCATCTTCTAGCTAACTTAAGGCTAAAATAGAAAAAGAAGAAAGAAAACTAAAAGCTAAGATTGATGACTCATCCTCCTCTAAATCTAAACTTGAAGACCAGAAAATTGATGAAATTACATCTTTCCTTAGGAACCTTTCTAACAGGATTTCAAAATTGAAACACAGCCTCAGGTTGCTCAACGAACTACTACTAGACCTCAAACTCAATTCAGAAGAGCTCCTCAAATGAAAATTCTTTAGAGACCAGGTTCTGACCAAAACATTCAGCCACCCTTTATTATTGATGATCAAAGGTCACAAGATACAGGCCCTTTAATCACTGACGATATCAATAATATTGATTCTTTAGCAATACAGATGGCCATAGTTCCTTCATCTTCAACTCAATCTTTTGAACTAGAAGTAGGAGATACTCAAATTTAGATACCAAGCATTCTCTGAATGTTTAATTGTATAATTGAAAAAGAGGTATGATCTAAGACCTAGATCAGATCCTAGTAGACCTCCAAAACCCACCACCATAATCGAACCTGCAATGAAAACCATTCAAACACAAACTCCAACCCCTCAAACGATAGAATCCTCCACTGAAACCCTTCCATTTGAGAAGACTATTTTGACTACTTTTAATATTGAAAAGGAATTGGAAAGGGTCAAGATTCCTATACCTTTAGATGAAATTTCCAAAAATCATAGTTACAAAAATAAAGTGTCTAAATGGATAAAGTCTTCTAGTGTAGATGCTGAGGGAGATGTTATTAGTCCGTAGGATGAAAAACCCCTAGTTGTATTTGGCCCTAGTTCTAATATGATTGGTGAAATTGTTCCACCATTTTATGTAACATTAAAAGCTCATGATTTTCTTTTGTATAACTGCATGCTGGATTCTGGAGCCTCTCATAACCTTATGCCAAAGGTAATAATGGACCAACTTCAGCTACAAGTCCCCCATTCCTATCATGACCTTTACACTTTTGACTCAAAGAAAGTTCCATGCCTAGGATTGATCAAAGACCTAGTTGTGACCTTAGCTCAAATACCTGCCAAAAGTATAGTTCTAGACATAGTTGTCACTGATATTCCTGCCAAGTTTGGCATGCTTCTATCTAGATCATGTTGCGCTAAACTTGGAGGGTCACTTCAGATGGACATGTACTATCCCATTCTATGGAGGTGAGCACTAAAGGTTATATAGGGAAGTCTGTTTCCTTCATAATGTTTGTAGGTCTGATCAAGCAAAGAACCACCCTATCTATGCAGTAGATCAGGATTTTGGTTGTTTTCACTTGTCTTCACAAAATGCATCAAACACTCAACTTGCCATTGAAAATATTGTTTCCTGGCCTAAAATTGTAGAATCGAATATCTGGAAACTTTATTTTGATGGATTTTGCTCAAAGGATGGAGCAGGAGCAGGGGTTGCTCTTATATCACCAAATAAAGAAAACATAACTCAGTCATGTAATCTTGAATTTGAAGTCACTAATAATGTGGCCGAGTATGAGGCTTTTCTTCTTGGTCTTGAGTTAGCTAGGAGTCTAAAGGTCCAAAAATTGAGTGTCTTTTATGACTCTGAGCTTATAGTAAACTAGGTTAGAAACTTATGTCAAACTAAACACCCAAGGCTTATATCCTACAGAAATGAAGCTCGAGACACAATTGAGAATTTATTCCAAGGTTTTAACATAACTGCTATTCCCAGAGATCACAACATGCATGTTGATTAACCAGATGTCTCAGCAAGCTCCTTCAAAATACCTGAGCTAGTATCGTTAGAATATAAAATCCATGTCAAGTATCAACCATCAATTCCTGATAACCTTAAACATTTGAAGATTTTTGAAGATGATGAACAATTAAAATCTTTTCTTCAAGTCATTGACGTACTCTCAAATATGAAAATCGAAGAAGATCAACAAGTTATCCAAGAATTAGATCAATAGAGTCCAGAAAATTCATTCAGTCCTAAAATTCTTGATCATGATATCATCCAGTTATCTAATAATTTTATCCCTAAAGGGTTAGTCCCATTGGAAAAACTATTCGATAATAATGATGTCTCTAAAAATCCTTTGTTTCACTCACCAGAAGAGGAAATCGAAGAATGTAATATTGGGACTTTGGATGATGTGAGAAATATTAAATTGTCTTCAACTTTACCTTCAGATGTTAAAGTCAAATACCTAAATCTTCTTAAGAAATATAAAAATGTTTTTTCTTGTTCTTATAATGAATTGAAAACTTATTACACATCTTTGATTGAGCATAAGATTCCTTTGAAACCATAAGAAAAACCCTTTTCGTAACAGTTAAGAAGAATTAATCCCATACTATTTCCAATCATTGAAAAGGAACTTAAAAAGTTGCTTTATGCTCATATCATAGTGCATTTAAGGTATTCTAATTAGGAAGCCAACCTAGTTCCTGTTAGGAAGAAGAATGGTGAGATTAGGCCATATGTAGATTTCTGAAACCTAAAAAAATTGTCCTTAAAATATAACTATCCATTTCCTAAAATGGACAACCTACATAAGAAAGTTTCAGGTGCCAATAGGATATCTATGCTAGATGGATTTGCTGGTTATAATCAGATCATGGTAAGTGAATCTTACTAAGACAAAACTGCTTTCACCACACCATGGTGTACATTTATGTATGCCAGAATGCCATTTGGGCTAACCAACCTTGGAGCCACTTTCTAGAGAGCGATGGACCTTGCATTTGTAGGTAAAACATTTGAATTTACTATCATTTATTTAGAATATTTAACTGTTTTTTTCCGATTCTGATGAAATTCATTTAAAACACTTGAGCAAGGTTTTTGACAAGTGAAAGAAATTTGGCATATCCATCAATCTGAAGAAATATTTGTTTGTTGTGAAGGAAGGGAAATTACTGGGGCATATTATCTCCAAGGAGGGAGTTATAATTGACCCAAAGAGATTTTCAGCTATTCAGAACCTATCTCTGCCAAGGAATAAGGAAGGGATTCAAACCTTCCTTGGAAAGATCAACTTTCTCAGAAGGTTCATCCCAAATTATGATGAGATATTTAAAGATATAACAGATATGCTTAAGAAAAATAATGAAGTGAAATGGACAGTCCCTACTAGGTATTCTTTTGACCAGATTAAACAGGTTATATCTGAGGCCCCTACATTAGCTAGCCTTGATTATTCTTCACCCTTTAGCATATTTTCTTTTGCATTTGAGACAATCTTAACTGTTGTACTTTTACAAAAGAATATAAATGGTGATAACCAACCCATAACCTTCTTTTCAAAAGTAATGAGAGATGTTGAAATCAGGTATGATATTATTGAAAAAGAAGCTTATGCCTTAATTCAAGCCCTCTAAGCCTTTAGAACCTATGTCCTACATTCACACATCACATCTTATGCCCCTAATCATGTTGTTAAAACTGTCTTCACTCAACCTGATATTGATGGGAGAAGAGGGATATGGATTGCTAAAATCCTTGAATTTGACCTTGAACTAAAAACCACAAAGATAGTAAAAGGCCATGTCCTGGCCAAATTGTTAGTTGAGTCCAATTGCAAAGTATTAGGGATAAATCTAGTTTCTGAAATGTCATCAGGGGATAATCCACAAGAACCTTTCTTAATGTCATCAGGGAGAATCCATAAGAACCTTCCTTAACAACAGAGGAGAATCCACAAGAACCTCCTCCTCTTAGAGAAGAGGAGAATCCACAAGAACCTCCTCCTCTTAGAGAAGAGGAGAATCCACAAGAACCTCTTCCTTCAGATCAAGCCATTCTTGTTCATATAGATCACAAATATCTACTTTCTGATTGGTATTCTGATATTGTGTAGTTTCTTAGAATTTTTTAATGTCTAGTTGAGCTAAATTTGAAACGGTGCAAAGCCCTCAAGCTTAAAGCAATGAAATACTACATCATTAATGCTAATATGTACTAGAAAGACCCTCTTAATATCCTTCTTCTGTGCTTAACTGGAAATGAAATAGAAGGTATTATAGACCAATTCCATGCAGGGTTTTGTGGTGGACATTATGCCTGGAGAGCAACAACCTACAAAATTCTAAAAGTAGGTCTCTATTGGCCCACACTTTTCAAAGAAGTTGGAGAAAAAGTAAGAAGTTTAAAAGAATGCCAATTGTTTGCAAGAAAACATAAATTGTCAACACTTCCCTTGGTTCCAGTATCAGTTGATTCTCCTTTTCTTCAATAGGGACTAGACTTTATAGGGGAAATTCATCCACAGTCAAGCAATCAACATAGATGGATTTTAATTGCCACGGACTATTTTACCAAGTGGGTAGAAGCCATACCAGTGAAAAATGCCACTAGTACTGTTGTAATTAAATTTCTTGAAGAAAACATCTTGTCAAGATTTGGATGTCCTCAACAGATTGTTACAGATAATGCAACAACTTTCAACAGTGTTAAGAAGATTGAATTAGATAAAAGGTATTCAATCCTTTTACACAATTCTACACCATACTATCCATAGGGTAAAGGGCTAGCAGAGTCTTCCAACAAGAGCTTATTTAAGGTCGTTAAGAAGACTCTTGAAGACCATAAAAAGAGTAGGTACAGCCATCTTATTCATGCCATTTGGGCAAACAGAGTTTCTCCTAAGAGATCAATAGGCAAGTCTCCTTTCCAATTAGTTTATGGGAAGGAAGCAGCATTTCCTACTCATTTAGATTTGCATATTATGAGGTTCCTCCAAGAATCTTATGAAGAAAATATGATTTCTCAAGAAGGATTAATCAAATAATTGAGTTGAATGAAGATAGGGATGAAATTTTGTACAAGCTAAGGAAATACCAGAACAAGATGAAAGAATTGTTTGACAGAAAGGCTAGAGAGAGAAATTTCAAGAAACATGACCTAGTGCTCAAATGGGATACAAGGAGAGAAGACAAAGGCAAGCATGAAAAATTTGACAACCTCTGGTTAGGTCAATTCGGCATTGCGGAAGTCAAAGGGAACAATACATTTATTTTATAGAATCTGGAAGGAAAGTATTCCTCATTTCCAGTCAATGGGAGATACTTGAAACACTACATTCAGTATTTATTCTTCATTCATTCATCATCTGTAAATATTCAGAGAGTTTATTTATTTTTGAAAATTTCAAGTGAGTATCTGTTTCAGCAAAGACTCCATAGCCCAAGGAGAAGGCACTTGGATCTGCTTGTTCTCTGCATCCCATAGGCGGAAGCAGTCCCCAGCTAGAGCCAATGTTGTAACATTATCTAGTTTTGATAAGTTAGCATATTCGTCAAATAATTTTGAAAATGTTAAGATAGGATATGGATGCAAAAGAATGAAAAGTTAAAATGTTAGGAAATTTGATGTTTTATAGGCATCCATATCAATAAAATGTTAGGTGTTAGCTTCTCTAAATAAAGAAGGTATAGGAAAATAAAATGTTAGGGAAGCAAAAGAAAAGGAAGGCTTCATTTTATGTTTTTGAAAAATGCACAAGCTGCTAGTCTAAATGTGCCATAATCAAACATACATTGTGTTTTCATGTGCAAAAGAAATTGAAAAAAGAGTGAAGGTTACTCTAAAGTTTATATGCATTTGTTGGATATTAACACTATCTTAAGTTTTAAAACCCCATATCCTAAGTTCACACCCCCCTTATATTTCATATTTCCCGACATTACACTAAATGTCGATTCCCAACCCCACTAAGCCATCCTATCACACATCACATTAATTCTTTTCCATATCACTCTTCATCTCTACCTATCTCCTCTCATGCAATTTCCCCCCACCATGCATCCCACCGCCATCCAAGAATTTACCCGCGGGGTGGGAAGGGAAGGGGGGGAGGGGGGAGGGTGGTGGTGGGGGGTTCCAAAATGGGCGATATTCCAAACTGCGCCCACCCCTAAGTGGAAGGTCCACAGCATTTCAAATCCCCCAGGAGAAAAACCACAAACTACTCACCCCCCCCCCTCCCCAAAAATAAATGAATCCCTTATTATCTTGATACCACTTACCTGACCATTATGCATCCATCATTCCTCTGCTGCCACTTCATCCACTCCTTAACCCCATCAAATCATATTCATTCCCTCCATAATCAATCTGTTAAGCATTTAATTTTCTTATCCGTTAACTCAATGAACCCATGCCACCAACAGAAAACTAGAACTCCTATATAAACCTTCTTCTTATCTATCTACAGGTTACAAAATTCTTGTTTTATCACTACCATTGATTTTATTAATGGTTGCTCGCCAGATACCAACATTGTTAACTACCAGCAACACTACCTATCTGATCATTTTCCAATTATTCCTTTTGTTCATGGCCTTAGAACTTTCTGCCTATCCATGAATTGTCTCCTTTCCCAATCAAATTTTCATTATCAACCTTATCTATCATGCCTCCCAAGGACAAAGGATTAGAGGAAATTGTCAATCCTCTGATCTATCCTCTTGTAGATCTTCACCATATCCCTATGACTGATAGAGACTACAAGATCCATGAAACACTCTGTGATCTCAACCTCTTTGAGATGTACTGCTAGATCGAATATAAATACATTGATAAATCAGATGATATCCAGTTGTGGGAGTCAAACCTACCTCATTAGATCTTTCCTCGAACCCACAACGCTCCTGATTTCATTAGAAAATGCCATGCCTCATGTTTTATGAGCCAAAGGGCCATAGTCAATCCTAATGGAAAAATTTTATTCACCATAACCCCTCAAGTTATTGATCAAATGATGCAAGCCCCCATAGTCAACAATAACACGCCATTTTATTATGAAGCTCTGTTGAAATATATCAGAAATTAGACTTTGCTGAGAGAGCCCAAAATCTTAATTATTCTTAACACAAGATGTTAAATTATCAGAGAAAAATCATCCTTATCCCTCCTCCATATTCCTTGAGAGATCCAAGCAAATAATCACTATCATTTCCTACCTTCTTGGCTACTACTATGATCAATAGGAAGATGAGGCCATTATAGGGTTTTTATCCATCTTTTCTAATGATGATAAGCCCTTAATTGTGTTCAATTTCAGCCATTTTCTTGCAAATTCTATTCATCAGCAACTGGTCAAGTTTCCCACAGAGGAGGTATTCAAATATGTTTCTATCTAAGTCTACATTTTCCTATACTTTCAGGGCGACAACATGAACTTCTCATTCCAAAAGCTGGATGAGAAAGGAAACCAATAGTTGGTCATTTTCTAGACCACTCTGGTTATGAAAGAGCAGAAAGAATATATTTACAAATAGTTTATTGAGATGCTTGTCCATCCAACCCTAAGCCTCCTAAGTAGCAAAACTAAACCAAGGATTAGTGAAGAAATAAAAAGGGTCTTGCAGCTCTCTGAACAGGTACAAACAAGAGACTGGTACTTATATGAGAATTACATAGAGATAAGGATTTTTGGATGTGAGCTGCCACCATATAGGCTGCCAAAATTCCTCCCAATGAGGATTTTTGCCTTAGAATACATCAGGCAGATGATCAACATGGATGAAGTCCATTTTGTTGCTACCAAGAAAAAGTCTCAGTTTAAGATAAAAACATACGTTGGGCCACTTATTTGCAACAGCAGGGCAGCAGGTGAAGAGGTAGACAAAATTTTGAAGGAAATTCAGTTTAATCTCAGTTTTACCTGGTCTTATGATCCATTAGGGATCATTTCTAGATTAAGGGTAGAAACCAAGTCTACTCCTTATTTTCAGACACCCAGGCTAGAAATAGAGAAGTACACGAATCAACCAAAGTGGGGAGCGAACACATTACAGGAGGCAGAAGAATAGCAGGTCTCCTCATCAACAGTGTAAACTCCTACAATACAAGAGAAGACAGCCAAAAGAAGCAGAGAGGAAGAGTCCCCCTTAGGGACTGATATCTTCAACGATGGATTTAAAATCATGTATTGAAAGAAGGCTAAGCTTAGTTCCAGACTAATCCTTCACAAATATTCATAGCAACAAACTCTTATCACCACTAATGAGCCTCTTGTATCTTCATTAGTGGGTGATCAGTCTACAGAGTCTCCTACCGGCTCCATGACCTCGCAAGAGCAACAACATATTATGCACATAGGTACATCTACTTCAAGCGAACTAGAGAAGAGCATCATGGATATCTTCAAGGAAATAAAGGTTAGAAATGAAGCCTTGAAGATAAACACATACAACCAATTTTCGAAACAAACCTCTGGTGCCCAAAGTAGTCTACTATCAGCCTTTGACTTAGAGAAGGGGAAAATGTAGATGGCATTCCTTTAAACACAAATTCCTCAACCCAAAGGAGCATCAGATTATAAGAAGACATCTTTTGAGTTTGATATCAAGGACATACATCCCATGGACCAAATGGAGATGAATAAATAGACTAGAGAAATGATTTTCTCTACTTTAACTAGCACAACTATGACCTTGTCCAAATTACAGGTCACACTAGCAAATGTTCAGTCACAGCTAAAGACGGAGAAAGTTTCAGCTCTTGCAAAATATATCAAGATTGAAACCTTGGAAGATTTGGTAATCAAACTGGGTTATGATCCTGCAAACATCAATGCTACAGAGGAGCTAATAGAAAACAAGAATTTGGATATAGAAGCATTAAGGAAACAATTGAAACTCCCAGCTACTGAAGATCCTCTAGCCAGGAATATTGTAGAAATAGAGAATGAAAAGGTAGACATGATGAAACTCATCATGGAATAGACTGCTTAGCTTAAGCAGATGGAGACAGAGATGGAGAAGTTAATCAAAGAAAAGGAGAAGGCTTCTAATTAGACTTCTTCTTTAGAAGCACTTCCTATCACAGTCATTCCGACTCCTGTATCATCTACCACCAGTACAGGAGAGGTTGCAGACTAGTTAACTAGTGTAGTTCAAATATGTCCCAGCGGACTGAAGAGATTAAGAAACTGCATGATCACTTAAAACTACTGGAGGATCATCAAAATAAGTCTGACATTTTTCATGCAATAGAGCTTCAGAGAGCTTAGAATCAAGTTGAAGCATGGAAGAAGTCAACCACTGAGTCTTCCATTGGATACACTCTTGGTAGTGTCAAAGAAATTATCTAGAACAACATCATAGAGGATATTGATGAAATTTGGCCATGTATCCAGATCATTTTTTAGTAGAAGGAGTTAATGGAAAATGAAAACCATACAATTGCCAATATAAATGCTCAACTGGGAGAGATTCCTTTTACAACCAACAACATAATAAGGTTTCTCAATTATAAGAATAGGTATGAATTGGATGATCTAGGAGTGGATGACAAGATTGAAACCATTATGGAGGTAAATAAAGTCCTGACTAAAAATAACTTTGTAGTACAGTTCACTAAGAAGTGTCACACTTTGGAAATTGTAGTCAACAGATTTTTCACAATAATTGATGCCTTAAACAAGAAGGGTCTTCCTTCACTGTTTGTCATCAATGATAAGCTAATGACCAGGGATGATTACTTGAACAAGCTACACAGCATAGCCAAGGACACAACCAAGTCCTCCCACATCAAAGGTTCATTCTATGAGGCCATCAGTAACATATGTTTTATTCAGAATGAGATAAAACATATTTTTACTTTAAAACCCACTTTTTCCAAGTATACTAAGGTAGATGAGATCTACCTCAGAGTAACTAAAATATCAATTCCATTAGAAGAACGGTGGGAGACATTTTGTGAATATCAGGATTAGAGGAAAGATTAGTTTTTGCCAGCGCAGCACCAAAATAGTGGCCACTCAGCAACAACTTTCCATCAAAACAGGGCCAGATGTGTTGATTCATTCTTTTGATCGAATTCCTTCCCTTTCAGTTAGTTTTAAGAAATAATAGCATGCCTTGTCACTCAGGCATTTATTTTAATATTTTGTATTTTTGTTTAAATACTTCATTCTGTCGAAGTATTCAGGGTTGCAACCTTGAGCTAATTATCAGATAGACTTGTACTAAGCTGGAGTATTTTTTATATTATAAAAGATTCTGGATTTACTTCATATGGCTTGTCTCTCAGTGAGTTATTTTCTTATGTTTTTCATTATGTATTCCTCATATAATTCATTTCATTTACAGTCATTCGATTGAAAATTTAATTGAATTTTAGTTCATTTTGAATCCGCTGTGAAGTTGTAGTTTAATTAAGAGATTAATTTACAGAACTATTTGTTATTGTAAATTCCTCTTTGAATTTAAATTGCACAAGATTTCTGTAATGACTTGATTATATTTTGTTGATTAATAAAACACGGTTTTCTTAATTTCTGCTTATAATTTGTTTAATAGTTTTTCTGAATATGAAATCATTTATATTCCTTAGTATTCTTCCAATCCATTCCACTTAAAATCAAAATAACCATATGTAATTAAAAAACAACCTTTTGTTTTATTAAGGATATTTCTAAGTTTAAAGCACTTGTTTAAAAAAGTAGTTCACTGGTAATCCAACCATTAAAATCAAACAAAATATTTTAGATGCTTTGGCATAACCAATTGACCTTAGGTTATCTCAAAGGACAACAGATCCAATAAAGGGAACTATGGTTATGTTCTAATCCAGGGTTAATGGATTGGGGTTTATGGATGCTTCGGCATGTATATATATGTATTGTAACATTGAAAGGAACATAATGAAAAAGCAATATAGTAGTCCCGGTTTTGGGATAGAGGGAAAAATATTTATGTATATTTGTTTTATGTTTTATGCTCTCGTTGTTGTTTATTTTCTGTTTTTAGAATTCCTATGCAGATAATTTATGTACAAGGTTAAAACCTACATTTGGTATAAGAGTTGTTTTGGCTTCAAGGGGACACCTTTGTTGTTGAGGGGTTTTTTCTCGGGCCTGTGGTAGACCCTGTTCAATGGGATATCTGTGGGATCGATTCTTGTGGTGAAAGAAGATGACGAGTAGTGGAAATATAGAGATTGAAAAATTTAATGGTTAGAGTTTTGAGTTGTGGAAACTCAAGATGGAGGATCTGCTGGTGGATAAATATCAGTGGATCGTGGTGACCCGGGTACTACACCAACACCAATGTCAGCTGAAGACTGGGTGAAGTTGGATCAAAAGGCAAAGAGCACAATACGATTGTGTGTCTTAGATTCATTAGTGTTGAATGTATCAGGGGAAGCTTTGTGGGACAAGTTAGGGACTTTATACCAATCTGAGTCTCTAGTGAATAAACTATTCCTACGGAAAACTTTGTATAACATGAGGATAAAATATGGAGACTTGGTGATAGAGAATCTGAATGCATTTAATATTGTGGTAAGTGAGCTATTATCTGTTGATATTGTTGGGTCTTGAAAATGTCATTCATCTCCATTACACTTTCACTATTATGTCCATTATATCACCTCCATTTCATTACTATGTCACTACATTCATCCCACTTTCATTATCATTGGGTCACGTTTATGTTTTTCCAAACTTTATTAATTCTTAGCCTTTTTAAGTGAATTTGTAGTTAAAAATTAGAAAATAATGTGCATATGCTTATACCTAACAAGTCGGTTGAAATTGTTGACATGTGTAGGTCAAAAGGAGGCTTCTAGAATATCTTTATGTGGCACCCTAAGACCAAATTCGAATTTGAATGGAGAGAATCATGAGATCATGAGGATATGTGTCACATCTCCTAATTGTATTGAAACCCTAAGAATACATGTGTCTTATCAGTTCCTAGTTTGATTAGGACTCTAAAGGTAGGGGGAGAGATTCATGGACTCTCATTAATGAGATGGCTTCTCATCCTTTTGTATAAATAGGAGATCTCCCTCCTTCATTTGTGAGCTTAGCTTTTTAGTTCTTAAGCTTGTAGCTTTTTGGTAGCTCTTTAGCTTGGAGCTTGTAGTTCTTCTTTGATGGCTTTGGAAAGCTTTGGAGATCTTTGTTGTACTTTGTAATTTTGAAGAATTTGAATAAAGCTTTGATGTTCTCAACATGGAAGGAGATGTGAAGTAGATGTCATGGAGCATATTAGACTGTAAGGTAGAGTAGATTTTATTTTGTAGTTTTGCTTTGATTTCATTTAAGTATGTCATTTGACTTCTTTCAAGTTTGATAGATTAGAGTTTCCATTCATGCAATTTTAATTCATGCAATTGTGTTCAACTAGTTGATTGTAGATTAGGTTTCTCTACATGTTTCTTGTATTTGCTTATTAGATTAGTCTCTCATGTTATATGATGATATTTCCAAAGCCTTTAGCTTAACACCATTTTAGAAGTTAATTGGCGAAATATTGTGATTATAGGTGAGATGATTGGCTTTGCTTTCATTAGTGTGCAATTCGATAGTTTAGATGTCATTTCTTTCTTGCTATATGATGATATTTCTGGAGCCTTTAGCTTGACACCGTTTTAGAAGGTAATTGGCGAAATATTGTGATTATAGATGAGATGATTGGCTTTGTTTTTCATTATTGTGCAATTAAATAGTCTAGATATCATTTCTTTCATGATATATGATGATATTTCCAAAGCCTTTAGCTTAACACCATTTTAGAAGTTAATTGGCGAAATATTGTGATTATAAGTGAGATAATTGGCTTCGATTTTCATTTTATTGCTTTCAAGTTTGATAGTTTAGATTTTCCATTCATGCAATTTTAATTCATGCAAGTGTGTTCAACCGGTTGATTGTAGATTTATATAACTGTGTAATTTATGCTTGACAAAATGTTCCAAGAAAGTAGTCTTCCTATTTTCCGATTTGTGAATTGGAGCATAGAGAACACAATAGATTAGTTTTTCTTTAGATATTCTTTCTTTTTGCTTAGTAGGATACTCATTACATAAGTTCATGTCTCATTGAGTCTTTTTTGTTCCTTAAGAACGAAATTGGTGATATGTGAAGTTATGAATGGGACTTGATTTGTTTTTCTTTCTTTCTTTTCTTAGATATTTTGTCGGCTTAGATTAATCTAACTATTCAAAGTTTTGATTTGTTTCATTTTCTCTTTTCTTTAGAAACTAGATTCTAACATAAGAAACAAAACCCCCCAAAACAACATAAACTATAAAACAACAAAGTAAGAAAAAAGGTTAACTAAGCACATGTGGTGCACCACACTTCATCAGTTTACGATACTCGAATTGATAATTTATGTAGAGCAATTTAGGACACTAAATTGACTAAAAAGATATTAATTTTTTAGATGAAGATAAGTGCATCAGTTTGTTTTGTTATCTACCATATTCGTGGGATAGTCTAGTTGTTGCAATAGGTAGAAATGCAATTGCCTTGTAGTTTGATGAAATAGTCTCATCTTTGTTGTCAGAGGAGATGAGACAAAAAAATATGTAGGCCTAGAATGGTGATGCCTTTTCTGTATGAGAAAGGTCCCAAAATTAAATAAAATAAATAAATAAGCCCTCGAGTGGGAGATCTAAATCTCCAGGAAAACCTATAAATGTGTGCTGGAAATGTAGAAAGGAAGGGCACTTCAAAAGGGACTGTAAATCTAAAGCTCCTAAGAAAGGAAAGGGATCTGATGATGCTCCTTTTGCAGAGAAAAAAAACCAACTCAGATGAAGGTGAGGATATGTACTTGGCTTCTTCTTCAAGTACACATGTAGATCATGAGGCATGGTTGATTGACTCATGTGCATCCTTTCACTTCACTCCCCATAGGGAGTGGTTCTGCGAGTATGAGAAATATGATGGCAGTGATGTCTTCTTAGGGGATGACAGGAAGGCTAGAATTGTTAGTCATAGACAAGTCAAGTTGAAGTTGCAAGGTGGAAGGATTAGAACACTTCTGGGTGTTCTACATATTCCTGCATTGGCCATAAATTTGATTTCTGTAAGCAAGATAGATGATGCAGGTGCAAAAAAAATGTTCGAGAAAGATACCTGTAAGATGGTTCAGGGAGCATTGGTATTAATTAGGGGAGTTTGGATTGGAAATCTGTACAATCTTTAAGGTGGCACTGTTATTGATGGGTGCAACAATTCTGTTGTCCCTGAAAGTGGAGCAGAAAATCTAGTGGTCTCTGGAGAAAAGACCATGCTATGGCATCAAAGGCTTAGAAATATTGGAGGAAGGGCCTTAAAATAATTCATGGTAATATTATGGTAGAAGGTATGTCTAATAGCTCTCTAGCTTTTTATTTTTGTGAAAATTGTGTATATGGGAAGCAAAATTGGGTGAGTTTCCCCTCTAGTGGTAAGAGGGTGAAACAAATATTAGAGCTTGTGCATAGTGATGTGTTTGGACCTGTGTCAGTTCCATCAATGAGAAAGTTTGTGTACTATATATCATTTATAGATGAATTATAAAGGAATACATCGATATCTTTCCTCAGAAAGAAATCTCAAGTCTTTGAGAGGTTTAAAGAATTTAAGGCTCTTGTGGAAAACTAAACAGGTAAGAAGATAAAGGTGTTGAGGATAGATAATGGTGGATAGTTTTGCAAGAAGGAATTTGAAGAGATCTATAAGAAGTGTGGTATAGCATAGTAGAAGACTACTCCATATATACCTGAGAAAAATGGAGTTGCAAAAGGAATGAACAAGACGTTGATGGAAAGGGCAAGAAGCATGCTCAGTGGTGATGAGTTGGGACAGGAATTCTGGGCAAAGGCAGTGGAGACCGCATGTTTCCTGGTCAATAGATCACCTTCATCAGTGTTGGAGGATAAGACTCCACAAGAGGTATGGACTGGTAATAAACCTTCTCTTTCACATATGAGGGTGTTTGGATGTGATGCATATTTACATGTTCCAAATGAGAAAAGAACAAATTTTGGATAGTAAATTTGAAAAGTTCATCTTTATTGAGTATATGGATGGTTTAAAAGATTATAATCTTTGGAAACCAGAAACAAGGAAGGTTGTGTACAGATGAGATGTGGTGTTTGGAGAGGTGAAAGATGTTTTTAAACATGAATTCATACCAAAGGAACCTAAGAATATAGAGTTTGAACTAAAGGAGGAAGAATCAGACTCTACAACAGAAGAGGAATTAGAAGATAAAGAGCCACAAACTCCAGCTGTGAGAAGATCAATTCGAGAAAGAAGGAAACTAGAAAGGTATAGTACATATTATTTCTGTTCAAATTTTCTTTATTTAATACTGATGATGATCCCAAAATTATGAGGGAAGTAGTAGATTCAGAGGATGGAAAACTCTGGAAAGAGGCCATGGTTGATGAAATGGCATCTTTGCACAAAAATCAAGCTTGGGATCTAGTGGAGTTGTTGTCTGGAAGGAAGCCCATTGGAAGCAAATAGGTGTTCAAGAAGAAGATAAATGTAGAAGGAAAGGTGGAGAAATACGAAGCTCGATTGGTAGCAAAAGGTTATTCCTAGGTGTCGAGAATTGATTTTGGTGATATTTTTTCTCTTGTTGCCAAGGTAGCTTCTATTATATTACTTTTATCTATTATTGCCGCTTTTGATTTTGAGGTAGAGTAGATGGATGTGAAGACACCATTTCTTCACGGGGATCTGGAAGAAGGGATCTACATGAAGCAACCTTAAGGCTTTACTGAGAACGATAAGAAAGAACTGGTATGCAGGTTAAAAAATTCTTTGTATGGGTTAAAACAGTCACAAAGGATGTGGTATCAAAAATGTGATACATTTATACGAGGACTTGGCTTCACCAGAAGCAAAGCAGATTACTACATGTATTTTAAATTAATTGCTAGCCATGTTATTTACTTGGTCTTGTCTATGGATGATATGCTGTTGGTTGGAAATGACTTAGAAATTATCCAAGATTTGAAGACCCAATTGTCCTCCAAATTTGACATGAAAGATCTTGGTGTTGCAAAGTATTATTTGAGCATGGAAATTAAATGAGATCAAGCAAAGAGGAAGCTCTGGTTAAACCATAGGAAGTATGTCGAGACAATATTGCAGATTTTTAATATGCAGGATAGTAAACCAGTGAAGTTTCATATTCTTGTAGGTGTAAAGTTATCTAACGAACAGTGTCCCAAGACACAAGAAGAGTAAGGGGACATGTCTCATGTTCCATATTTAAGTGCAATCGGTAGCCTGGTGTATGCAATGGTCTGTACTAGACTAGACATTGCACATGCAGTGGGAGTATTGAGCAGGTTTAAGTCAAAGCTAGGGAAGGAGCATTGGATAGCAGTGAAGTGGGTTTTCAAGTATTTGCGTGGCACTAGTGATTATGGTTTGTGCTACCAAGGAAGACTAGGATTAGACAGAGTTTTGGACACATGTGGCTTTGTCGATTCAAACTGGGCTGGAGATCTGGATCAAAGAACATCTACAGGTGAGTATGTGTTTAACCTATTTGAAGGTGCAGTCAGTTGAATGAGTAAGAGACAGCCTGTAGTGGCACTTACAACTACAGAGGAAAAATACATGGCAACCACTCATGCAAGCAAGGAATCAGTTTGGTTGCAGAGAGTGTGTTCAAGTATGGGGTTAGTATAGTGAGATATAAGGATAGACTATGACAAACAAAGTGCAATTTTGTTGGCAAAGAACCATGCTTATTATTCAAATACAAAGCAGACTGATGTTCAGTATCACTATGTGAGGGATATGGTTGAGGACAAAAAGTTGTTGTTGGTAAAGGTGGGTACTTTGAAGAATACTGCAGATGCATTGACAAAGTCTATGAGCACTGAGAAGTTCTCTTGTTGTAGAGAAAGAATGGGCATTGCAGAGCTAGATCAATGACTAAGCTCTCCTGTGGCCCCCTTCGGAAATAAAACAACAAGTGGGAGAATGTTGGCTTGTGCTATATTCTTTCCATGACTATCCCAAGCATGGGTGGGTGGAGGTCATCCATGTACGTTATGTTGGGCGCTATCAAGGGTACCACCCCCCTACCAAGGGTTCGAGGCAATGCCCCGAGAAATTTTTTTGGACCCTATATTAGGTGGGCGGACCTACCTATGGTTTTGTACATGGATTTCGCACATGGTTTTCGGCATGATGGTTTTTCTGTCCATGGTATTTTGTAGATCTGGTCAAGGGAACTATGGTTACGTTCTAATATAGGGTTAATGGATTGGGGTTTATGGATGCTTCAGAATGTATATATATCTATTGTAACAATGAAAGGAACATAATGAAAAATCAATCAGGTAGTCCTAGTTTTGGGATCCAGGGGAAAATCTTTGTATATATTTGTTTTATGTTTTATGCTCTCACCATTGTTTATTTTCTATTTTTAGAATTCCTATGCAGGTAATTTTTGTATAAGGTTAAAACCTACATTATCCAACTTATTCTTCTTTCTGCTCTTAATGGTAGCTTTGCCTTGGATATTTCTTTTCTCTACGGTAGTTTTCTTTGTTTCTACCTTTTCTATCTCCTTAGTCATATCCTCACCTCCTTGAGGGTCCTCCTCATGGTCTTCTTCTTGATAGTGTTCTTATTTTTGGTGTTATTCTTCCTCTTCCTCTTCCTCTACTTCCTGCTCCTTGTCTTTTCCACTGGCTTCGTCATGCTGCAAAGTGTCCAACTCTTCTTCTTTTGCCACATTGTCTCCTGCTTCCTCAGTGGATTAATCCATTCTGTGGGTCATGTATGTACTAATTCTACTAGATCATCCTCTTTGACCATACATGGAATTGCATGCCATTTCTTCTTCGTGTCTATGTGCATATATCTGTACAATTTATGAAAATATGCCTTGAACCTTGCCACAAGGTTGTATTTTTTGTGCAAACTCAGTGAAAGACGCGGATGTTGGTTTACTAACATGTGTAGATCCATTTGATATAATACGAAAAATATTCTATTTTCTTGTGCTCATGATGCTTCAGTGGTATGTCACAACGAAGCATACCTCGTGGCCTCACATACATTTGAAGGCACCAAAGGGAACTGTGTAGCGTCTGAATCTTTCCATGCTAACATAGCAAAGATCAATATTAACCAGGCATAGTGCGAAGATGTACCTCTCTCCTAGACCTCAATTCCTTGCATAAGTATCTAGCCTAGTTATACTAGACTCCATTGCGCACTACGCGGCTAAAGACACCACTGATGCAAGAACTTCATTTGCATGACACTTCCTCATAATCTTTCCAGCAAAAATGTGTGTGACAAAGAGGATTGCTTGGTCGCCAATCAAGTTTATGTTGTAGCCCCTTTTTACTTTAATCATCTCATACTTATTCTTCATATTGTCCGCCAAACTGCAATCTCGATCCTTTCCCATGAACTCCTCCACGGGGTTCCTCCCTTGGTATGGTAATCTTGTGATCCTCGAGATCAAAATTTGGTCTATGGGGATATTATTCCCATCCATAGGTGTCCATGATGTATCAATACCAACAATTATCACACACACACTGTGTTTGTTGAACTTATACTGAAGTGTGGCACATTCAACATATTGAGCAATCCTGATTGTGTCAACACATTCGCCCACTATTGTGGTTCCAATCTCATCACTCCACTCTCTAGGTAGTGAACTTGCTTCAAGTACCAGTTTGGTGAAAACTGAGGGGAATTTTTTCGGTCATTAAAATCATAATCTGTAAATTTGAGCTCCATATTTTTCCCTAAAATATCCTTTGAAAATGAAATAGCTTCCAACAATAGTGGTGTAAATGTCCCATACTTCGCGTCTTTGGAATCCTTTATTGGTTTAGCACTTCGCTTCCTTGGTGGGATGTATGAGGGAAGAGGCGAAATGAATGTTGTGCCACCTTCCTCCACATGTATTTCCTCCACTTCTTCTTCACCAATATTGACCTGCTTAGGTTTCTTCTGAGGTTTCACGGGTTTACCAAGCTTCTTATCTCACTTTTTCTTGGTTCTTTCTTCCCTTTTTTGCTTCTTCCTTAGTGATTGCCATTGTTTCTATGATGACGATGCTTCTACTATGGGTGATTCTACTACAGGTGTTTCAACTACTGGCATGGACATTTCAGTAGTTTTCATGACTCCAGATAATCCCTTGTCACGAAAATTATGCACAAACTCTTCCCAGGATCGCTTAAACGACATACACAGTGAAGTCTCCTGCAACTTCTTTGCACTACTAATCACTTGAGTTCTTGATTTAGAAAAGTTCTTAATCTGAGTGAGAATCGGCTATATATAACAATTCCGGCCTTCAAACCTCATTAGATTTGATTTGGTCCCAATTTTGTTCAAATTTCATCATTAAATGCATATATTTCCTTAACTTCTGCTAATCTGTCGACTTAAATGAAACTTTGTGTGTGTCTTTTCCCTTTCAATGGTCATATTTCTACTTTCCCAACGAACTTCGACACGTTCCATATTGTAGCGCACCTTTGTCTTACATTGCGACTCTCTCTGCAGCATAGTTTATAATCGAGTGCCCACTTTCAACTGCATGTGACACTAAGACTTTCCTTATTTCTTCTTTAGGGTGCACCTGTAGGGGCAAGGTTGGCCCTATACAACTTCAACCTACTGCCATTTACTTTCCCTGTATTAATTCTCCATTTAACTTTTCTAACTACATTGTGCCTCCATCAGTAATATACTTAATAACATATGGATGTACCTTGTGTGTTTTGAATTTCCTTGGAAATTTCACAAACTTACTGTCATAGAGAAGAACAAAGTCTTCTACCTAAAACTTCTTTTTCTTAATGTGCCTATCATGCCAAGCCTTTTCTCTCTCCTTTTGTACTTGTTGATGAAATCTTTCTATAAACATGTCTTATTCAAGAACAAGTAACTGCGACATCCTTTCTTCCATTATGTTGGGGTTTGCCATATTTGTGAAAGTTGGAATTCTTAGGCTAGGGACAACGTATTCCATGGGCATCACAACTTCTTGCCCATAAACCAACCTAAAGGGTGTCTGACCTATCAAATTTTTGCATGTAGTCCAATAAGCCCATAATACTGATGGAATCCTAAGATCCTAGTCATCCCTATTTACATTACATACCTTGGTTAGTGCATTCTCCAAAAAAAAATTGAAGGCTTCCACAGTACATTTGCCCGAGGATGATAAGGAGTGCTCTTTTGGTGGTAAACTTGAAATTCCTCAGTTAATGTGTCAATGGTCTTATTCAAGAAATGTGACCCTTAGTCACTTATCAATATCTTTGGACGCCCAAATCTGGACAATATGTATTCAAAGATGAACTTCACAGCAATTTTTTTGCTGCAATCCTTCACTGGATGTGCTTCATCCCATCTTGTCAAATAATCAGTCACAGTGATTATATACCTCACACCAGTGCTTTTTCTTGGTGGTTTGATAGGTCCAACAAAATTAATAGCCCACTTATCAAAAGCCTCCAATGTTGTTGCACTAGTGGCATTTCACCTCTTCTTGAAGGTTTTCTTGTTCCTTGGCAAACTTCACAAGCTCGATAGTACTCCTTTGCATCTTTATGTAGTGTAGGCCACCGTAATCCTTCTCTTAAAAATTTTGCGTTGTAGCTTTCCCTGCATAATGTCCACTAGCTACGCCACTATGAGCTTCTGTTAAAATTAACTATCTTGCATTCTTAGGAACATACCTACGCAGTATTTCATTTGGTCCCATCTTAGACAAATGCCCTTCTATTAGTGAAAAATGTGTTGCCTTAACCACTGATTCTTTCTTCTTCTACGTAATGTATTCTAAAGGAGTCATCCTTCTGGTTAAAAATTGAATAATATCAATGAAGTGATCATCCGGTACTCTTATCACTAACAGTTGCACATTAGGAAGATTATCCTCTATATTCGTTGGTTCTTCTCCTGTTTCCACCCCTGAAAAATGATCAGGTCCAACATTTAGTCTTCCTAGCTTAACAACAACTTCAAAGTCATACTTCTAAAATAATAATAGCCATCTACATATTTTTCCTCCTAAAACGGGCTTAGTGACCAAATATTTTAGTGTGGAGTGATCTGTGAAAATCTTGAAATGTGATCCCAACAAATAATGTCTAAACTTTTGTAAGGCATATACTATAGCCAGTTGTTCCCTTTCTGTAGTTGTATAGTTCGTTTATGCTTTAGACAGTTTCCTATTTCCAAAAGCTATAAGGTGATCGATTTCTCCTACACCAGGTTGTGCCAATACCACTCCTAAAGCTATGCATGAAGCATCCACATGAACATGAAACTCCTTATCCCAATATGGAAATACCAGTATAGGAGAAGTTACCATCTTTTTTTTTTAGCATGTCGAGGCTCTTTTGACATTCTTCATTCCATAGGAATGTTACATATTTCTTCAGCAGTTTTTCCATAGGTGCAGTAACCAGTCCATATCCTTTGATTAATTTTCTATAATATCCTATATGTCCCAATGTGGTGTGAAGTTGTCTCACTGTCTTTGGTGGAGGTAAATTCACAATAATAACAATCTTCACATGATCCACCATCAATCCTTGCTTGAAAACAATATGTCCCTATAATATACCAAAAGGTACATAGAATATGCATTTTTTGATATTCATAGAAATTTAATACTGCCTACATGTGTTGAGCATCAATCTTAAGCTCGCAACATGTTTCTTCAATAACTCAGATATTGTCCATTCATTGAAGTATACTTCTAAAAACTTATGAGTATATTCTTTGAAATCTGCAACCACCACTCTTGAAAATATGGCAGGGGCATTCGTGAGTCCAAAAGGCATCACTATACTGATATGAAACCCATTATGTAGCAAAGGTGGTCTTATGTCTATCCTCTAGTGCAATTCTAATATGATGGTATCCTGAAAAATCCATTTGTAAATGAATAGGCTTCCTGACCTCCTACATTGTCCAATACTTGATCAATGAAAGGAGTAGGGAATGGGTCATTTAGACATGCATCATTTAACTTCCTTGAGTCAACACAAATCCTGATTTCTCTTTGTGTTGTATTTTCTTGTACCACCATAGGAATTACCCACTCCGATTCTTCCATAGGTTCAATGATTCTAGCTGCTATCATTTTGTCAAGTTCTCTCTTCACTTTTTCTTTGTACTTTGGATTCAGTCTACAAGGCCTTTGTCTTACTGGATTTGCATCAAGATTTAGATGAATCTTCATAACTCCTAAATCTCATACTATACCCTTCATATCTGAAAACTTAGTGGGAAGTAACTCCTAGTATTCATGCAGAATATTTGTCACTTTGTTGACTGTTTCTTCATCCCAATAATCTCATATTGTTGCAAACTTCGACTCCTCTTCCGATCCTATATTCACCTTCAATGTCTTCAATGGATTTGTTGTATTAGTCATTTCTAACTCAGGTCCATTCACTTCGTGGTAGCCTTCGGATTCTACTATGTCAATATTGTGAGGGTCTTCGTCTTCTTCTACAGTGATGTTGTAGCATTCTAGTACATTTTGTAGTTGCGTTGCCCAATCAGGTTGCCAAGTGAGTGGAATTTCATTCTCAAAAATATTCTTTTTAACTATGTGAAGGGATGAATCTATATATGGACAATCATCGTCAAAGCTAAATGTCAATATAAACCCATCAACCATCTATGCCCAGTTCGGAATACCATGTCGAAGTTTTGTTTCCAGTTACTAGTTTTGAGGATTTGTCTCCAATGTATGGATGAACCCATGCACACATTCTTCTCATGGAATCTCCTTCCATGTTGTCATGCAAAGCTTGATGTACTCTCTAGGATCATCTTGACCATCATATTTATCCGCCATCTTTGTTTCTACATGAAAAAACCTTATCCATATCAACCTTCGACATTCTTTCCAAGTTCCTATATTCTTCACATGTGTACCCCACCATCTAGCAAGAGTAGCTCATAGGGCTATATCCAGAGCTAAAAATCTTTGACAGTTTGGTACCTGTTCTTCATATTCTTCAAGAAAAGTATTTATATCACCCAAACCATCATAAAAAGGTAAGTCACAACCTCAACTGTCATACAATGAACTGCTTTAATAACTCTTGCACATTGCCTTGTGACACTTCATGTAACCTATTTTTCCAATTTTCCAATTCTTCTTCTGAATCTAAAGAACACGAACTTTCATGCTCCCAACTAAACTTTCCTTCAGTAGGGTTAACATAGTCTTGTTATTTTGTTGTCTTCTGATAGATGTTATCTATATAAGCTACATTATACTCCTCTTTAACGGGTTCAATATACCTTGCTCCTCCTGATGGATCCAAGGGAACGATCACTCTCATATTGTTTCTTTCAAATATCATTTGCCTCTTTCTTAAGTTGATTATAGCCATGTTGGAAAATTCCCAATCTAGTCCAAGTAATGCAGGATAGGGGTTACTATCATCCACAATTTCTATCACTTCAAAATCAGTATTAATGCACACATCTTCAATGTCCATTGTAATGCCTAATAATCTTCTTAGAGGAACAATCTTTTGTTTATTCACCATTCTTAGCTGAATAGGTGACCATTGCAACTTTGATTTAGCCACTAACTCCCATGTTTTCTTTAATAGGACATTAGCTTCAGATCCGAGATGTAAAATAACTTGGTCCATGTCATATTCTCCTATTTGTGCACTAATACTCATTTCCTTTCCAGTTCTCTTCTGTCTATGTAAATTGTTAACTTCACACATCTCACTCTGTGGTACTTCTTTAGATGTGCAGGAATTTATCAATTCATGAAGTCCTTCTACAACTCTTTGATCTCGCAACAATTTCATACAAGTTTGAAGAAAATATTTTTAAATAACTAGATCCAGATCTTGTGTCACAACTTATATAATGTCGCAGTTATCCTTCTGCATTGGTTTTGTATGCGCACTAGAGGTCAAAGCCCCATCATCCATAAAGCTTCACCTAACCTCTATAAACACTTCTTTCTCCTTTTAAACATCAAAGGCAGGAGATTTCTCCATAGTCTTTCATACCCATGTGGCTTCAAATTCCTTCTTTCCATCTACTTTATCATTTCCAGTCGCAACTCCACTCCTTGTTACAATATTAATGCAAGGTTCATCAGTCCTCGATTCCGCAATTATCATTTGGATGTTTTATGTCGAATGTTGGTTTTTTTTTCTTGCATTTTTTCCATAATTAGTGGAAACTCTTCAATTACATGATCAAACCATTTGTAATACTTACATGTACTGGGATTCTGATAGTCTCTTGCAAAGTGTCCTAGTTGGTCGTAGTTATAGCAGAAAATTTGTCCTCATCCACGACTAGCTCCGCCACCTTGACCTCTTCCTTGATAGCTGCCTCAACCACTGTGTTGTCCATTGTATTCATGTCCATGTTATTCATCTTGTATTTTAGAGGCATCAGTATTGCACTCCATCATCAATTCATAAGCTCGATTATTGTTCTCATCATGCCCTACTAATTTGCAAAATTTGCAATACAAGTTCCTGGGGGTTTGCATATATTTATGAAACAAATAAAAATCTTTTACTCGATGTTAGCCTCAAGTTTTACATATCGCGCACCATAAACTAGATCCGGAATTAAAAGGATTCGTTGCTCCACTAGCCATGTAGTTTCTAAAGAGAGGGCATTGTTCTTTAGAATGGCCTTCTGATTTTAACTTGTACAACACACTTCTTCTCTGACTTCCTTACTTTTCTTCATATCTTGTATCTGCAAAGTCAAATTTTCCAGTTGACTCTAGATCTACTGCGTACCTACATTGGTATCCCCTATAGTTCAAGCTTCTAGTTTCATTACAAGTTCTAAAGCTTCAACATGAGTTTCTATCTTCTATTGCGAAAAAAGCAATCTTATATGTGGAAGCAGCGCGCAACTATAAACCATTATTTATGTTGTTGCATAGTTATTTTGAAGCTCACCTAATCCAATAATACTTTGAATCTCTGATCAAATTCCTAAACAGAATCAGTAGGTTTCTACTTGATTTATTTTAGCTCTATGATGCACTACGACTCAAACTTCGATTTCTTAAATTCTTTTACCAGAATTGTTTAAATGTTTGGAAATGATATGATATGATTGCTTGAATACTTCATGTACCACGTTAGCGCTCTATCTTGGAATGTCATGACAAGATGTGCTTTCCTTATATCTTCATCATGGACCTACTTCATTGTCCATACTGCTTCGTATAAAAACCAGAACTTCTCTGGATCATGTGATCCAATCCCTTTAAAGATAGGTAGCTTAATATCATCAGTCATAGTTCTTCTTGGAGGGGGAGGGGGAGGGGGAGGGGTGGGGAGAGGATCATAATGGGAAGAGGATAAGGGTTAGGGGGATGGGGTTAGGGGGGGTTGGAGGGGTAGGGGGGGATGGGGAAAACCAAAAGCACCCTCATTACTACTTGATTCTAGCTTTAGTGAACTTTCAAGTTGGAAGGGTGAATACTGCTAAGTTACTTCAGGGTTCTTAGGGTGGTCTTCTTTACTTTTAGACTCACTTGAAAGAGGGTTATAGATAGCTTCTATAATATCCTTCGGATCTTGGCCACGAGATATATTGTTAGTGTCTATTATATATATTTTTTGACTTCGTGTTGTTCCCGCTTCTTCTTTAGAAATTCTCCCAAACATAAGTAACTAATAATTTGGCTACATTTGTAAAATTCCCTTTTCGCACAAAACATCTTAACCCAAAGTTTTAGAGATCTTAATAAATTAACTCGCGGTCCTTTAAAAAATTTCTACTCTGCTTCGCTATAGGACATAGTCAAGTCTACCACAAACTCTATAATGAATCCTCCCAAGATGTTATCAATATAGAAATCAACAACTCTTGAGATCCTATTGTCGACGTTCTTGGGTCGCAGTATCAATTCCAGAGTCCACTTCTTAGGTTCATCTCCTTTAAAATAGTTATTTCTCTCAGTCAAATTTGATATCTACTTGTATATCTCAATATGAAACGAATAGAAGAAGATTCTATATTGATCTTCAAAAATATACTTCTCCAACCACCTTTTAGATGACAAACAAGGGCTTATATACTCTTTTTTTGTAAATTCTCGTTCCTTCTATTCTACCCAATCTTGAATTTCTTTCTTCGATGGGAGCCACATAAACATATCTCTCAAACAGATCCTGGTCCCGACAACGAAACCATTTGTTGGCTTAGGTTGGAATAACCTAGGTTTGGATTTTACTACGCACCAGCAAACCTCTCAATCACTAGCCCTTTTGATAACAACCTGCAAGAAAGTCACATTCTCACCCAAAGTGATTATGGGTTGTTGCAAAACTAGGTTTGTGCAACCTTGAGGGATACTGCAATATGGAAATTTTATATTTTCTTATGCTTTAACACTTATAAACAACTTCACATTCATGAACTACTTCATATTATATATTACTTCATAGAATTATATTCATCACTTAAACATATCATGAACATCCATAAAGTTCACAATACCGAAGTAAAGTGTAGATAATAAGAAAATCAACACACGAAGACACAGATTTTACCGTGGTTCATCCCAATGTCGAACTACGACCACAAGAAATTCTGCTTATAATAGAGACTTTGGTACACCAAATAGTTCTTCACCTGCACATACATATGCAGGTTGTCTATGCACTAACCTGCAGACACAGGCCTCTGCGTACTCAACAACGAAGCCTTTCCCCTTTCTCCGAAGTATAGATCACAAAAATATAACCATAAACATAGATATGGATCCAATTCCTAATTGATGACGCCTTTCTTCTTTATTATTCATCCCTATATATATTATTACATTAAGAGATTACATTACCATGGACCCAAAACCATGGTTTCGAAAATACAAGGGACTATAGTCCAAAACCTTCAACTTTTACAATATTATATGCTTTTACAAAAAGGGAGGGTCTTCGCCGCGAAACCCCTATACTATGTGGTGAGTTTGTTGTGCAGTCCTCGTTGTGCTCCGCCGCTCTGCTACATGGTCCACTTTGCACTCCATGACATCCTTTCTACTGTGTTCTCTACCCACAAAACTTGGATTCCTTGCCCAAAATATGGCCAAATGGGTTGTGCTCAACAAGAAACTCGATATCTATCCTGCTTCTTCTCAACTTCTCCTAGAGAAACAAGGTCTCTATGATTTAACTGGCTTCCTCTAGAGAATCTCAGTCTCTAGATCTCTCTCTCAGTTATCTGAAACAAGTATCCCAAAATAATCCTTCCTTCATTGCCCCAGAACAAACCTTCTTCACTTTCCTAGAATAATCCTCTTTTGCTTGCCCAGAAGAATCCCCCTTATCACTTCTACACACTTCTCTTTGTAGCCTTCTTCTTCACACTTCTTCATTGAATGCTTGTTGATTTTCTTGCCTCAAAGTTAGGCTGAGTGTGGCTATATACACACTCCATTAGATGTTCTTTATGTTGACATGATCACAAGTAGTTAGGCTGACTTATTCTAGCATGTTCTTCCAAGATTGTAGGCCGACTTGAAGATGATAAGTGACAAGATCTTGGAGGATACTTTACATAGACAAGATTGACCTTTTAGAAAGTGTAACATGACTTCATTATTTGACAATGACTCTATCATTTTATGACTAGATGACAAATAATTCCTAAAGAATCTCAATGGGAGTCTTGACTCAAAAAAATATCCTCTTGCTTATGAAACCCATGAAGCAAGCAATACAATAAATTTATTTTTCTTCTTTACATCACTTTACATAAAATCATAATTACATTTCATTATGAAGACTGAACCTAGTTACACTTTTCAACACCCCCTCCTAACTAGGGAGGTATTCATAATGGTACTTGGACTTTCTAAATCTGAAGAATTTCTCATAATAATAATTCGGATTTGGTAACTCATTCGTATAGCATCATATCAACCAACATTATTATATAGAAAGGCCTTGACTAACAACTCCATCTCTCCACAATATTGTAGCTTAATGCTGGCAAGACCAATGATTTATAGACACCCTCATCATTGTCTCTCTCGGAACATCCCCTACATGGGTACTTAGAGTGTGTTCCATGAAGACTATTCTAATCTTGGACTCCCCAACCCTCAAAGAATATCGGTCCTCCATGACTTCTCTTCTATTGGATGCCCTATCTCATCCTCAAAGAGTATCAGATGCCGAATTATTATCCAATCCTCCCTTCTATCTTCCTAGGTGATGATCATAATGATGTGTATACCTCTCCCTCTAAAATAAGGAGGAAATATTCCAATAAAAAAATGTAATCATTCCTACAAATGGAATGTACTTAAGCTCCCTCTTGGCTTAGGAATTTCCAAGTTTCTTCCAAGTAAGAAACTTCTTTCTACGTTGCCTCTTATCTAGGTACCTACAACAACTCGTCATGTGGAGATAATGGAACAACCATCTACTTGAAGATCTCCTTCCTTCGATGTCATTTATTCTTTGTCATGGGGTCTTCATCTTTCGGGGACTTATTCATAGGGCAAAAACCATCCATCAATTTCATCCATGAGTAATTCATGTCCTCATTTCATCAGAAAGTGAGCCATCAATTTTCCATCTGGCTTTTCTTCATGACGTGGATGGTTACCAAAATTGATGTGATAGTCTACAATTAGACTAATGGTTCACTTAAAAACCAACTTGTTGCATGTTAAAAATATTTTATACGTGCATTACCTCTCGAGGGTCACGCTAACCTAGCCAATCACTGTCGGTCCCACTTTGACTTCTTACTCCATGAGCGCTTCAATCTCCACCATTAATCTAGCTCCTTCAGATCCAACAAATATCGTGTCATATCACGCGCCAACTAGTCCGGATGTTATAGATCTAATCCAAAAATATAAGATAATACAAATATACCCAAGAATAACAAGATTTGAATATAGAAATGCTTCTTTATTAATCAAACCCTTAAGGTAGGGCAACAACATACATTCACTTCTTAAGGAAGGAGAACACTCCACAAGCCATATGCCTGTTCATACAATAATCCTTGACATCTCTCAATGGGAAGTCTCTAGCCTCTATATAGGCCTCATACATACAATACTATGGGTCATTACCATGGTTCCCTCAAGACCATCTATCTAATACCATGGGCTTATTACATTATTGCTAAATACTTGTGGTCCCTTACATGATATGGGTTAACCACCTTATTTATTACTATGGCCCATCCCATTATTACATTATTCCCTTAGGTACCTCCCTCTGTACTCCATATTATCCCCCCTAGGTATACTACATTCTGCCCCCCTTAACATGTTTCGTCCCTGAAACATACGAAGAACACAAATAATAAGATCTACTAAAAAGAGTAGTCCACTGGTACCATGCACGTGCATCTAGCCATCTAAGAGAAAGGTGAACCCTCGATCCAGCTAGTGCCTCGCTCGCTTGAGATGGAAGTTGACCCTGGCAGCTCTTCTGTGTTGATGTGCAGTAGGTGGATAGTCACTCCTCTCTATCTGTCATCCGGGGGTTGTTTTCCTTGTGGCTAATTCATTGCCACCTTGTTGGTTGTTTTCTTGCAGGGTGATGTGGGTGGTGATATGCTAAAGTTTTAACCAATGATGTATTTTTCTTTATTTCATCACCTAATGTAGCTTGATTGGAATCTGGTACATGTTCTGACGCTTGCTGTTGTTTCTTATCTGCCAATATTACTTCAACCACTGAGTCCTCATCTGATGTCACCATAACTGTAACAGTTTCTACTTCAGCCTCATTGGAATCTACCTATTTTTCTTGTACCTGGTTTGATGTTTGTGTTTGATTTTCGACCATCAAAGGCTCATCATTTGACATGTAAGTGTCATTAGAGTTTTGTGTTTCTACCTCCATAGTCTCTGCGTGGGTCTTAATAGAAATATCCTGCAATGTTATTTTCTTCTTTTTATACCAGAGTTTCATGAATTTCTTCTGCACATTAATATTGACAGTACCCACAGATTCCATCCAAGGATATCCCAAAATGACATCCTTGTTATCCATATCTGAAATATAAAAATCGCAATGCAACACATACTTATCCATAGAAAGCTTCAAATCCTTCTAAACTTTAACATCCTTATCATCAACATGTGTGTTTTCAATGTGTTTTGCTGGAACTTGCAATCTTTTTGCCAAATTAACATTGATAAAATTATGCTCGCAGTTAGGATTTATAGACATAATGATCTTCTCCTTTTGAATACATCCATGAACCTGCAATAAGGAGATACCAGGAGAAAATAACCCTTTAGGTTTCTTGGTTTCCTTCTTTCCTGTAAAATCTTTGCTGGGTTGTGTGCCTATCTGTCTAAGCTTAGTAAGAGGACCCAAAAAGTTAGATTTAGGGTCAAAGTAGTCACAAACGAATTTTACGAACATATGCCAAGTAATTGTCTTTAGATAGCATTTTTTATGACACTGCCACCATTGCCATCTTTCTTGGTCCAAGTAAATGGCCACCACACGTAGTTTAGTTTCATCATCTACGATGTGCTCCAGAGAGAAATATTGTTCCATTTGTGCTACCCATATCTCCGACTCACAGCCATCAAATTTGTATATCATCATGAAAAGTGTTTTGAAAACAAACTCACTTACTTGGCAAAAATTTGAAATGGCCACAATTTAGTCAATATTGCTCAAAATCCCTATTATGACCTATCTTTTGAAATGGAACAACCATTCTGCTTCTTCTTATATGATAGAAATCCCAATCTAAGCATTGAAATTTCCCATTTGTGATGCAACTATCTCGTCGTCACAAAATTTTTGAAAAAAAGAGCTAATTTTAAATCAGCGATATCTCCCTCATCCGGACTCCGATTCGACTAATTTTTTTTTTTGAACTTGGGTATTTTTCCGCCAACAACTTAGATCTACAATTAGATTCTATAGATTTTGCACCAGAATGTACAGATCTGATCTACAAACTCACCGCCCTGAAAAATGTCTACAACACAGTTGATATTTAAATCAACGATATCTCCCTTATCCGGACTCCGATTCGAACAGTTTTTTTTTTCAAATTCAGTATTTTTTTGCCAAAAACCTAGATCTGCAATTAGATTCTATAGATTATGTACTAGAAATTACAGATATAATCCGCAAACCCGCTGCCCTGAAAAATGTCTGCAACACAGTTGATTTCTAAATCAGCAATATCTCCCTCATCCGGACTCCGATTCGACCGATTTTTTTTTCAAATTGGGTATTTTTTTTGCAAGGAACCCAAATCTACAATTAGATTTTGCACCTGAATGTGTAGATCTAATCTGCAAACTTGCTGCCCAAAAAATTCCTGCCAAAAAAAAATACTCTGTTTTGTCCAAGAAAGTGCTCTGATACCACTTGTTATAGATCTGATCCAAAAATATAAGATAATAGAAATATACCCAAGAATAATAGGATCTGAATATAGAAATTCTTGTTTATTAATCAACCCCTTAAGGTAGGGTAACACCATACATTCACTCCTTAAGGAAGGAGAACACTCCACAAGCCATATGCATGTTCATACAATAAACCTTGACATCTCTCAATGGGGAGTCTCTAGCCTCTATATAGGCCTCATACATACAATACCATGGGTCATTACCATGGTTCCCTCAATACCATCTATCTAATACCATGGGCTTATTACATTATTGCTACCAACTTGTGGTCCCTTACATGATACGGGTTAGCCAACATATTTATTACTATGGCCTATCCCATTATTACATTATTCCCTTGGGTACCTCCCTTTATACCCCATATTATCCCCCCTAGGTATACTACACCGGAAAATCTCCACCGTCGATCTGTCCCATTCGATCCAACAGTTATCTCACAATATTGCATGATTTATTGCATGACCGATATCAGGTTGTGAGTGCACGAGAAAAATGGTTTTCCCATGCTACGTGTCGACCGCTAAGGTTAATCGCGCGACTTGGGACAATACCATTTACAATTTCTTAAGCGTGCGAGATATCGCTTACTGCTTTCCAATATTATTCACGTGTTTAATATAGAAACTTTAATAAATGTGCTTGGTAAGATTTAGCACCTAATCTCAGTATCAACCCTTAACGCTAATTGACTGTAATTAACAATAAACACATAAATGGAAATAATACCCGATTAGGGTCTAGAATGTCGATACGCAGATTCAAGAGAATTTCACACCAGGAATAATACACCACACCACACTTAATCAATTTATTCAATAAATAGAAATTACAGAGTCTTGGCCCTGTCAGCTCGATTACAACAATTTTTCTGACCTCTGTTTCTCTCACAAACCCTATCTTTCTTCCTCAATTTCTTGCTTACTCATTCTCCTATTCCATTCTCCCTATCATTACATTTTTTCCTTTCTTTTATGGATCAAATCCTATCCTAACAATATTGACAACTCAATCTCTATTTTTATCAGCTCAATTATTAAATCCCTTTTCTCGATCTATGATACACATCTATCCTAACAACTTATATCCCATTCTAAAAATAATACAATGGTCTAATTATTACAATAATTGAAGTAACGATCAATTCGAGAGATCCAACCCTCTCTACTAAAACTGATGTTGACCACTCAAATCAATAAAATTCATCTCTTGCTAGCCACAACATGTGAACAACAATCACATTGCTAGCTAAGTCTGGATGCTCCTGCATCAGACTCCTAGGGAAGAAAAGAATCATCCATTAGAATTTCAGGGTTTACTCCATACTTCTGCAACTTTGCTGCTCTCAACCAACTGGCATCCTCTATTGGTTGTCCCTTCCATTTGACTAAATACTTAAAATAAACTTGTCTCTGGTTCTTTTAGTTACTCTTTTCTCTAGAACAACTTCCACCTCCTTCTTGATTGTTTTAGGCATTTGTTCTTCCCAATGTACAATTTGTTCTTCATCTTCTGTAGGCTCCTTCTGTAACTCTGCCTCTGTCTCCTTGTATGGGTACAAATCTACCACATTAAATATAGATGATATTCCAATCCCTTCTAGAAACTCAATTTCATGCGGATTAGTTGAAAATTTTCTCACAATTCTACATGGCCCTATATTTTTCATCTTTAGTTTATTATAAGTCCCAACAGGAAATCTTTCTTTCGTTAAGTACACCATCACTAGCTCTCCCACTTGGAATTCTTTTTCTTTCCTCCTCATATCAGCTCTCTGTTTGTATTTGCCACTGCTTTCCTGCAATCTATCTTTGACATATTCTTGTAATCTTTGCATTTGCACTGCAAACTCTTTAGCCTTTACACTTGTTGTCTCCTATTTGCTCAAATTTCTGAGCTCATACACACCTCTTGGATTCATTCCAAAAACTATCTGAAATAGACTCATTCCAGTACTTTGGTTTGGAGTGTCATTATAAGCAAATTCAGCTTGAGCAAGTGCTAAATCCCACTGCTTAGGATTTTGATACACTAAACTTCTCAATATGTTTCCCAAGCTTCTGTTTACCACTTCGGTCTGTCCATTTGTTTGAGGGTGATATGCAGAACTGAAGCTAAGGTTGGCACCTAGTTTCTTCTAGAGAGTTCTACAGAAATGCCCAACAAACTTTGTATCCCTATCAAACACAATGCTTAAAGGAAATCCATGTAACCTTACAACTTCTGAAAAAAACATATTAGCAATATGTGTTGCATCACTAGTCTTTTTGCATGCAATGAAATGTGCCATTTTAGAAAATCTATCTACCACAACATAAATGGAATCATTTCCTCTTTAGGTTCTAGGTAATCCCAAAACAAAATCCATACTAACTGCATCCCATGGTCGATCTGGTATTGGTAATGGTTGGTACAATCATGTATTTTGGCTTCTCCCCTTAGCATGCAGACATATCCTGCACTTTTCAACAAATCTCTTAACATTAGTTTGCATCTTTGGCCAGTAGTAAAAATCATCTACCTGAGCAAAGGTTTTGTCTTGTCCAAAGTGTCTAGATAACCCTCCACTGTGTTTCTCCTTAATTATGTTTTCCCTCATAGAACATTTGGGAATGCATAGTTTTTTACCTTTAAATAGTAAACCTCCTTGGATAAGATAATCTAACCACTGGCTCCTATTATGAACTATTGGATTTTGTACAAATGCATAAATACCTTTAAATTTTGCATCATCTTTATACATATCAACCATTTCTTCGAATCCTACAACACCAACTCTTAATTCTTGCACAACGAAATTTACCCTGCTTAGAGCATCAATAACTTTGTTTAACTTACCACTTGTATGTTTTATCACAAAAGTGAAACTCTGCAAAAACTCTACCCACTTGGAATTCTTTTGATTCAATTTTGGTTGATTGTTTATAAACTGCAATGCATGATTGTCAAAGTACAATAAATACTCCTTTGGTAGCAAATAATGTCTCCATTTTTTTTAAAGATTGCACAATAGCATAAAATTATTTGTCATAAGAAGAATATTTCTTCTTAGCTTCATTTATTTTCTCACTAAAGTATGCTATTGGTCTTTGTTCCTAACTTAAAACTGCTCCAATTTCAACTCCACTAACATTGGTTTCAACTTGAAAAACTTTTCCAAAATCAGGCAAAGCTAAAACTAGTTTTTCTGTAATTTTCTTCTTCAGCAACTTAAAATTTTGGTCTGCTGATTCTATCCACTTGAATGGTTGATTAGTCTCTTTGATTGTTTCAATAATTGGTGCACAAACCTGACTAAAACTTTTGATAAATTTTCTATAAAAACTTACAAGACCATGAAAGCTTCTTACCTCAAATATGTTTCTTGGAATAGGCCAGTTCCAAATTGCTTGGACTTTCTCTAGATTCATTTTCAGACCTTCTTTAGAAACTACAAATCCCAAATATATTAATTCTTCTTTCATGAAACTACATTTCTTCATATTTATCAGTAATTTCTCTTTCTGCAGAGTTCTTAGAACCAGTTTAAGATGCTCTAGATGTTGTTCTTTGCTTCGACTGAAAACTAGAATATCATCAAGATAAACAATTACAAACGTGCCTACATATTCCTTTAAGGCTTCATTCATCAATCTCATGAATGTGCTAGGTGCATTAGTGAGTCCAAAAGGCATTACTAACCACTCATACAACCCACTATTTGTTTTAAATGCAGTCTTCCATTCATCTCCTTCTCTAATCCTTATTTGATGGTATCCACTCTTCAAATCTATCTTAGTAAAATACTTTTACCCACTTAAAAAATTGTTGAGTCTTGAAAATGTCATTCATTTCCATTACACTTTCACTATTATGTCCATTATATCACCTCCATTTCACTACTATGTCACCACATTCATCCCACTTTC